>JAQOOB010000008.1:10050754-10173103 GCA_029721495.1 Citrus inodora
AACCAATGATCTTCCAGGTTATGACTCAGGTTTGATTTGCACTTGACGTGTGGGCGACTTTATTACTACCAAAACAATTAGCACGAGAAAATTTTTCTCTCAACAATAGAGAGAAAAATATTTTTCTCTAATCTGTATAAAGTGGCTGCTATATTCTTTCTTTAGAGAAAATAAGCATTTTTATATCACCCTTTAGTGAAAACCCTAGGCTCCAAATAATCAAAAAACAAAACTCACGTTACTTACTTTTTCTATAGGGGACCCACCTTGTAAATAACATAAGGCACCTTACACGCAAGCTAATTAAATGGAGCCTCCTACTAAATGATATATTTAGGATTTTGACCTAAATAGCTAGTTATCTTGCTTATTAATCCAGTAGTGGTGCAGTCAATTACATGAGCTAACCTGGGGATCATTTGGGAACATACAATAGTGGCTACAATAATTAGGCCTGTAATTAAACTAGCCTAATTATTTAATTTCAAATCTACTCTACTAAAAGATTGGAACTGATTTCCATAATTGTATGCTCGAATAATAATTCGTCACAAGCCACATTGATTTCTTTACTGCACAATCCTTTATACCACATCATTAATTAAATCGATATCTCAACTGTCCAATCAATTTAATTACATCTTGTTCCTTGATATTTACTGGTTTTCTCTAATGATCATTTTCAACATACTAAATATGTTGACACACTCTGGCTAGAGAATTCTATGATCAAGTGCCGAAATCCCATCAAGAGATGTGTTGTACAAATTCTATAATGTTAATCCATAACTCCAATACTCATAATTTCTCCCACCAAGATACCGGGTAATCTTGACCACAAGTATGTATCGTGCTCATTGGTAACTCAAATGGAATAACAATTACAATCATGAAATCATAATTAACTCAAGATTAAGATTACAGTAAAATCAATGCTATGAGATTTAATAAGTCTGACAGTTATTACAAAGTTAATTAAATCTTATATGTGATCATGTTCAATGTAGTCGTACTACATCAATAAATTCATACATGATTAAGACAAATCATTCAATGAATTTATTACAGTCTATACCTAAATAAAGTGTCCAACTTTATTTATCAACTGCGAACTAAATTTATTTAATCATAAGATAACTTGTATTTATGTCTTCTGTGAATCCACATGATGATCACATAAATACATATAATATGATTAAATGGACTTTAATAAAAATATTAATGCAATTAAGATATTTGAATAAAATACCTCATTTATTTTATTAATCAGAAAAATTGTTTATTACAATTAAATAAACACATATGCTTTTAAAGAGCATATTTTCCCAACAGATACAGGTACAAACTCTTGTAAAAAACTGATGTGGCATTAATTCATTGGTTGAATAAAAATATAAAATAATAAAAATAAATCATGTGGGTCAAGAGATATTTAATTCAACTAATGAATTAACTGTACATCAGTTTTTACAAAATAAGTTTGTATAAGAGTTTGTGACTATATCATTACTCTTAGATTTTTGGTCGTTTATTTAGGTTGGTCGAGTTTTGTTTCCCTACATAATTTTGCAATGTGGCTGGAGTGTCTTATGGCTATATATGGTTAGTTTTTAATCTTAATTGTGTATCATGTATCCATTGTGTGTTGGGGTATTTGCTAATTTTGTCAATTTTATAATCTGTTTAGCTTCTAACACTTGCAATGGTGGCCACTTAGGCTTTGGCCCAGTGGTGAACCACTACTCTCAAAGTTAAGCAGGACTATGAGGGTAATGGTTCAAGTTTCCATAGGTTCAAGTTTCCATAGGTTCAACCTCCCTCAATTAAATAAAAAATTGTGTGGAGTTAATTTGTAAGTCTTTCTCTCTTGTGAAATGCGAGTAGAGCATAGACATTTCTCATCTGTGAGGATCATATGTCTGGGCATGTATTTTATATAATTAATATAATAACATAAGTTTCAGTTATATATTTAATTGTAAATATCAGTATAATATCTGCTCTAACAATAGTTGTAAATATTTGTGTAATATAATAATATGATATGTAATCAGTATTAAAAAAAAAACACTTGCAATGGTGGTTTTGTGATTGTGAGAGATTGAGAAAATATCTGTAAGCCTTGTTTGATAGGTAAGCACTAAGCAGAATCTTGTATCTTGCGCTGCTGCAAACATAGTTGGTGATGTCGTTGTAAGTAAATTTGAGACTTCACTTGTTTTAATATAATATAATTGTTTGAGACTTCCTTGGTGGGTTAGAACTAATGATTTTAATATAATTGTTTTAATTCCTTGCAGAATTTTTTAAACCAATGCTAATTCAACAATAATACGCAGCTGAGGATCAATGGCAATTGATTGATGTTTTTGACTTGTAAGTTTTCTTTATTTAAAAAAAACTAATATCTTATTTATATAGTTTGTTTATTTAATTATTTATTGTTGTTTTAAATTCTTTTGTTTATATCTTGAAGTGTTGAGCTGAAAAATGCCTAAAGCCGATGCTGATGCTGATGAATTCAAGTATTCAAGAACCAGTAAACCAAAAGTTGTCGATGTTTGCAATTTTTTTAAAAAATTTTGTGTTGTTACTTTTATTTGTCCTAACAATTTTGTGTTTACTTAGATGAGACATTAGAGCTCAAATTTGTATTCCTAATATTTTGTATTTTGTTGGTGCCTCAGTGATCTTTAGTAATAGATAGTAGTGATGAATATCTTTGTTAATTGTTAGTATTTGTAATGAATTTATGATAAACGGATTGTTATGCAGTTTTAAAATTGAGAAAAAACATTTTATTAATGAGGCCCGAAGGGCTACAAGAATTTAAAATTTTAAATTAGGCCCAATAAGCCTAGAATAAAAAAAAATCGAACGAAATTGAACCAAACTCAATGGTTCAGTTCATATTCAATTCTTTATGTTATTTGGTTCCTGTTTATTTTTTTTAAGTAAAATAACTAATTTCAGTTGGTTCCCATCTGAACCAAATTGAACCGTAACTATTGCCCACCCCTAAAATTCCCTGAATCCTGATCGAAATTCAGGATCCTAACCCAACCGTAACTATTGCCCACCCCTAAAATTCCCTGAATCCTGATCGAAATTCAGGATCCTAACCCATTCAAGACACGATTTAGGACATTTAAAGATTTGAAATTTCATAAATATATGACAAATTAGTTCTGTGAATTCTATAAACATGTCGATCATATATATATATAACAAATTGTTTTGACAAAAAAAAGTATATATGACATGTCAATTATATGCACATGAGATGTCATTTGTGATAGAATATGAAGCGTATGACATAAAATTTATGTCATCCAAGACAATTTAGGATCCCAATTAGGATGGGATCAAGACATTTTTTTTAAATTTGCTGGTCAAAGTGGAATTTAGGACACATTTTTTTTGTACAGGATCAAGATCGGTAAATACCAACCCATCTCGTCTTCTTGCCAACCGTAGTGGCAGACATGGGCATAAAGGGGCAATGCTGATTAAATTTTTGGTTTTTCAATTTCATTTTGTACAATTCCAAAGGAGACATCTAGAATCCACGATGCATGCTTATGAAAAATTTAAAAACTCTAGAGAACAAAGCATAAGCTTGTTGGCAAATTCTATGCTCTAAAGAGGATTAGAAGCTGAATCAGCCTTAAAAATAACCAATCATAGTTAGTCTTGGGAGATTCCAAGTCCATTCAAAAGAATGTAGCAAAATTGTGATTTTGTTTAGTGATACTGGAAAAAGATATCTAAAGAAACAATGGCAGCTTCCCTGCTGAAGAAGATGTGAATAATAATATTTCATTGCTCAGCAGTAGCACTTGCAGCACTCAGGTCCACTGACAGATCAACAACCTGAACAAGAACAAAAAATGAAAAAAGCAAACCATTTTGTCCACTCAAAAACATTTAGTAACAAACATCAGTACATTACCTTTCCAGTGATCTTAGTGTACATTTCAAGCACATCCTGTACTGTGGACTCAAAGTGTGTTGTTGCATCATAGCTCTGCACGAGGTTAGAAACTAAGGTCCTTTGAATTGAAATAGCTAGAAGCAAGATTAGACATTTGTTAAAATCCTTACTTGATCTAGTTGATTAATCCGAATATAGCAAGCTACTTAGCTACGTAAGCATGCATTTATGCAGTGTGTGTGTGTATTCATGCGTATCTTTTATGTATTTCGCTATGTTAATCAGCCACTTGCTTGTCTACTTACAGTAGATATGAAGCAATGGTCAGCTTCATGGTTGTTCGTAGGTACAAATCTATCATAAGTGTCGAAGAATATCTCATCTACAGGCCCAAGCAGATCAATGCCAGGCTTCAGTTCTACTTCAGGATTGTCCGTCTCTGCCTCTGTTGAAACGAAAGCAATGTACTGTCCATTTGGAGCTACATTATGCGCATATGAACAACAGAAAAGGTACCTGCAGCAGCCACAATAGTGAAGTAGCCCATCCGTGAAAACTGAAGCTGGAAAATTTGTAACTAACATGACTCTTTTACTTTTTCTATATCTCATGATCCAGGCTCCAACCTAGTCTCGGTAACAGAATATATGAATCTTCAACTACAAATCAAACAGAAACTGGGAAATGGAATTTTAGCACAACATACATGTCTGATTTACGACCAAGTTGCTTCTGTGGGAGAATAACCTGGCAAGAATGAGAATCGTTGGTGTCTGGAATGGGATGATTCATTATGCATATAGCCCGAGCAACCTTTCCAACTTTTTGAACCTGTTGCAATCAGAAAGAATCTAGAGGTAAGGGCTTTAAGTGGCAGTGGTCTTAAATGCAAGCTGCTTAACGATATTTCAAACAAATGAGCAATAGAAAACTAAGCTCATATTGTTGAATATGTTCTTAGACTTACCTTATCGGGCAAGTATGATGGATCGCAAACAACCTTCTTGCATTTGGCAGTTTCTCCTTCGGATGTTACACCAATAACCTTCCCATCTCCGTCAAACTCCACCTGTCATAAAAAAATTATTAATGTATGATGAAGTTTTGAGTGATGAGATTATATGGTGACCTGTTAAACTGTACATCTACAAGTGTTTAAAGTACTTTTGTTACACAGAATTGTATTAGTTTAGCCTTGACTCTTCAGATTACAGAATTGGGGAGTGACAGATATACCTTACATTCTGGCTTGTTGAGCATGTAAGTTCCACCATAAACTGCACTTAAACGTGCAAACGCCTACCAATAATGTCAAAAGGCAAGTGAAAGTGAGTTACTCTCACTTCCTACATTTGTACCTAAACAGAAATAATTGCGGAGAGTTTAGACCTGAGGCAATTCGCCGAGTCCATACAGAGGATAAATATAAGGAGAGCCTCCTTGAAAACGAGCCAAAGACTCTGCATACAGCTTCACAAAAACAAAATGGAAAATGGGTTAGTGATTAGTTTGATCGTCTTAAGTTACTTTAGAAAATTTTGTATGATTTGTGTGTAGTTACTGAAAGAAACAGACAACTGATTCTGCGGAAATATTGAATTATTGGATCTGATCTCCAGAATAATTTAGCAAGAGGGAAGAATCTTTTGAATGCTACACCTCACTGGCAATGCTAAGATTACTCTAGAAAAAGAAACACAATATCACCTTAATTCTCTTAACAAAATCCATAGCTGGTTCTTCCAAGTAACTGTCATTGATGTGAAGTGCCAAGGCATGACCAATAAAGTCAATCGTATCATCTTCAAGCCCATATTTTCTACAAAAATGGACATCAAAGTTGTGCATAATTAACATTTATGGATGGAGACAACAAAAGAAGAATTCCGTTTTGCAGGACAAAGCCCTTTCTTTCTTCTAGAAACATTCATTATTTGCAGGCATTTCTCATACTTATTTAGTATAATTTCAAGTCAAACATGCAAATAAAATGATCAATGACAGTTACTTGGAAGAACCAGCTATGGATAATATGAAGTACTATAATGAGTTAAGGAGAGGATGATGGTGATCGGTTTCATACGAGATAATCTCTCTAGCTGTAACTTTGTTCAAGTCTAGCCCTTCGTGAGATTTTGGATCATCTTCTTCATATTCTTGAACATAAATGAAGAACTTTCTAGCACGACGCTTCTCAAATAACCCCATCAATGGTGATTTCAGTGCTTCAACATCTGTTGCTGGAACTTTGTAGATCTTAAAATAAAGATAATGCTTGTAAGTTAATGCACACAAGATTAAGGTATTTTCTCTGACCAATGACAGTAATTAAAAGTAAATGGAGATATAAAACAATTCTCACCTTCCCTTTGTTGTACACAAAACTGCCATCAACAGCTTTGAAGTTAAGATACTTAGTAACATCTGTATGGATGAGAATACGGACCAAACCACCGTTTGCCATCATGAACTGCAAAAACAAATTAATTGATTAGTGCTTCCATCATAAGAAATATTGTAGAAGATTAAGATGGCTTATCCAATTTGGAAGTCCATTTCCAAGGTTGAATCTATGGTAATATGGTATGTAGCTCAAAGAAAACCATCAAAGCAACATACATTGCCAAAGATTTGAGTGTTCTGGGCAAATGTGATTGCATCCAATCTTGATGTGAGGATCGCCAAAGCTTATGCGATATAGCAATTGAAGGACATATAAGTAGAAACATGCTACTAAGCAAAAAATAAATAAATAAATAAAAACTGAAGCAAATGCATCAGCCTATGGCAAGAAGCTTCAAGTTGAAGCAAACACATTAGACCAACAATCCAAAATCAGCCAAAGTGTCAATTCTTGATATCCGCCGCATTCAGAATTGAATCTGTGCATATATACTCAAATCAATTCAATCAATAATATGCAGCCCAGTGGTTAATGAACTCAACCTATACAGAGTCACTCATTTAATGCCACTTAAAGAATGTTTTTGGAGCTATGAGTAACTTGAAACCATCTATTCGCAAAATTGAATAGATTTAAGAGTCTAAAGCAAATCTTGTATAGCTTGCAGGAGTTCCAATAGATGCCATTGATTTAACAATAAAATGATGAATATATGTACACAAACACACCTTAGGGATCATGTCAACATTGTACTCTTTGCTCGATCCCAAGCGCTCTGGAGGCTTATCATCTCCTTTGAAACGCTTCCAAAGCTGTAGGCGAGTACCAAAATAAATTTGCAGAAGTAGGTAAAGAATTTAATCAAATAAACACTTACAAAAAGAAAAGGGTTTCAGAAAAAGATTGCAATTATTTAAGCTGTGAGAAAATTAAGTAACCTGTGTAAGATTGAGAGAAGTTGATTCCCCTCCATAATAGGCATTTCTGTCCATGTGCAATACCTATTTGAAATCAAGATTCAGTGGAGCAGGTATCATTTATATGAACAAGATTTAAGAGAATAGGATACTTGAAATTTTCTGCACTTCCAATTAAATGCAAATATTAAGTGTATGCTCTATCAATTCACATATGATTTTTTTTTTTAATTAGAGATTCAATGACACATTTCACATACAATCTAAAAAAATGGGTGCGAAAATTCATAAGTTATAAAAAGTAAATTTAAAGCCGAAACTTAAATTTCTAATCTTAAATTTGAAAATTGTTTTTGAATCACAAACCAAATGTCTCCCCAAAATTTTAAAATACAAAATTTTACTCGTGAGTCTGAATGTTAACAAAACATGAACATGTACACATGATAACTTTGGCACATGCAATTAAATCAACAGCAGAATATAGATAAAAATTAATATTAATATAATTAAAAAAAAAGAATGAGAAGCAATGCAATGCAATTACTTTGAGTCCATCAACAGAGAGAAGGCCACTGAGAATGCATTCCTTAAGGCCAGTTCCAAGAACTATAACATCATAATCTTCATCCATGGTTAAATCAATCAATTTCCCAATTCAAATTTCTTTACAATTATTAAAGAAAAATGAAAACTGAGGAAGAAAAAAATTTTAAAAGAAAAGATAAGAGACAGTGCGAAATGAATAGAAAAGTAAAGCGGGTGTGGGGTTTGTGAATTTGGAGCAAGTCCTTAGCGGGAACTAACGAGATTAACGCAATGGGAGCGTCCAGAATTCACTTGCCTAATGGAGCGTGGAAGACACAGAAGACATGTAGAATGACAGCTGGCAGTGTATTCGAATGAGTTACGCGTATTCACGTGAGTGTTTAGAGAGTGGAGAATAAACTGGCGATTTGAGCTTCTACCGTTTGACTAGTGAACGCTTGGATCTACTCATTTGGATGCTAAATTATTAGGGCGTGTTTGGCAGCCAGTAATAACCGGGTTGTATTAGCTAAGGCCTCATTTGGGATTAAGATTAAAACTCTATAAGCTATTTATTTTTTAATTTTTGAAAACAGAGTGTTTGATAAATTTTTTTAAAAGTAGTAAACAATTTTCTCTATATTGACAATAATTTGTTTAAAATAGGTAAGATTTGGTTTTATAAACAACTTATTTGATTAGTATTAAAATTTGTTTGATTATCAAACAATAAAAATGTCATTTTGTGTTTATATTATAATTTATATTTGTGTTTATACAATATATTAGGAATTATTAATTATGTCTTAACTATATTTAATTTTGTGTATTTTTGTGTATTTATTAGGTAAAATATTAATTTCACATAATTCAATGCTCCAAATAGATAAACGGATGTCAAATTTGGATTCCGGAGGTTTGAAAACTTTAAGATGAGTTAAGATCAGCTTAAAATTGAGCTTTTACAAAAAGTTGACTTTTTCCATTAACAAGCACTGATTGGATAATAAAATGAGCTTACAATATATATGAATGTATTGGATAACCGTCAATTTTGACTAAATCTCAATCATTCATAATTCAATGGCCACGATCGTGCCAAATGGCAATGGTTAATGAAGCAAGTTGAAGGATCCAAACCTTTGTATTCAGGTCGACCCGATCCACTCATTAACCTGTCAAATATCAACCGTTCTTTGACCGAATCAGACGTTTCACATGATGCCACGTGTAATGTTGACTTTTGAAGTTTGACCAACTATTGGATTTTGATCTAATGGCTGTGTGGTGTGCATGCACAAAACTTATGATGGACTGCAAAATACTGGATTATGAATGTAGTTTTTTAATAAAGAGAGCCTCATTTTTATGTTTTGTTCATCTTTCTTATTCTCAATTTCTCTCCTAAAATTCTCTAGTCTTATATTAGTAAATTTTAGTTGTGTTTTAATATTTTGCGTAATTATTTTTATAAATAAATTTAGTTTTATTTTCAATTTTAGTTGTTTTTATACCTTTTCATTATGTGTAATTTAATTATAATAATTATTTTTATGTCAATTATGCTTAGCTAAATAATAATAGTTACGGTAAGGTGAAATTCTTAGGAAATAAATATGATTTAATCAAATTATTTTTTAAATTATATAGATTAAATTATTTTCTATTTAATTGTATCTATATTTTATATTTTGAAATTTTGATTTATTGTAGACAAAGAAGGGAGTTTGGTACAATAAATTCTTAATATCTTAATATAAGGTATGGTAAAATGGTATGGACTTATTGTAGATGAATTAAATTTTGGCACAATAAATACTTAATTCATAGTAAAATTAATGGGAAAATAATAATAATTTATAAAATTAATTTTTTGGACAATAAATCTAAATAAAAAATGGCAAAAAGAATTTATTAAAATGTATTTACTAATAAGAGTGCATCCATAATTCTAACTAATATAATTTCATAGTTTCACTTAAATTAAGTTGCATATATTTTCATTTTTTAGATAAAACAAAATAAAAAAAAAATAAATCTTTTCTCCGTGGATCGACTTCGGACTCATTCAACTATATTATAACTAAACACTCTTATAGTTGAAAGTAAATTAAATACTTTTGAGTCATGTCAAATTTTTGGTACCGTTGTTGGGGAAATGTATTTATTTTGTTTTATTTTCTGTATTTCAATTTTTTTGTGTAAATTTTCATTTACCCCATTTTCCTTTTACATAAATTTTGTTCTATCCACAAAATCTTTCAGAATCTTCACTTTCATCCCACATGGACCGTGTGGGTGTAGTCTATTATGATGTGGGCTAACTACTCTACCACCTGTGCTAAAAGCCGACTCGGAAGCAACTGTTAACACTGGGATTGCTAGTATATCCATAGCAATAGTAGATAACAAAGGATATTGTATTGCATTTATTTTCCACCACCCTAAAATATCAAAAATTTTGTCTTTGGTAATCAAGAAATATTCACCTAAATATGACTCAAGCTCAGTCTTACGATTCTCAACCATATTGGCTTTCACAAAATCATCATACCTATTTGAAAGTTGTTCCTCAACATGGGACATAACTACTGAGGACTCTTATATACTAGAACTAAAAGCACTCGTGCTAGGACCGCTTACAAATAATTTGGCCTTAAATTCATACTCCTTTATTAAGTCCTTAAAAAGTATATGAGCTCTCTCAATATGAATATTTGATTCATCACCATATAACAATGGAAAGCAGAACTCAATTAATTTCATTTTATAGCTAGGATCCAATATTGTTGCCACTGTTAATACCCCATTAACATCTTTCTAATATTTTTTAAATTTGTCAATCATGTTAATTGCCATTTGTCTAATTTCATCATGCTCACATGTAAGCCAACTACCTAATGATAATCTAATCTCACAAATATGAATGAAAAACAAATTGGAAGTAGGGTACTTAGTTCCAGAAAATATCTCAGTCACATTATAAAACGATTTCAAATTGTTTGACAATATACGAGCTAACTCACATTCACTTTCACTTGGCAAACACTTATATTGTGTCTCCAATTGATGCAATCTATAAAAGACATTTTTATACGCTAGGGCAACAGAAATCATGAGATAAGTAGAGTTCCATCTAGTGATGCAATCAAGAACTAACTCCTTACTACATGGAATATTCAACCTATGAGAAATCTCTTTAATTTTTTCCCTTCTTTGAAGGGTAACTGTCCAAAATGCAACACTAGCACGAATTTTAGCAACACCCCACTAATAACACTTAACCCCCCTTTAACAATCAAGTTTAAAATGTGAGCAGTACAACACATATGAAACAACTTGCCACCCATAAGTAAATTATTTTTATCAAGTTTATCTAGTAGAAGTTGAATCATTCGATCATTAGTAGTGCAATTATCAACAGTTAATGCAAATAACTTACGCTCAAGATTAAGATCCACTAAACATCTCAATAGTACATCAGAAAGTACTTGAGAAGTATGTCGAGTTTGTCATGAATAAACCTACATAGAAAATATATAATTAATTACAAATATATTCAATAAATAAATATAATGCACTGAATATTTCAATGTTAATTAGAATTAAGCATAGTACCTCAAAATTTGACTCCGTAAGGTCCAAGAATCATCAATAAAGTGTGTTGTAATAGTCATGGACCCTTTTATTTGGGAGCCACAAGTCCACATGTCGATTGTGATTGCAACTTTACTATTGTTACTCTCTATTAAACTCACAACCTTAGTCTTTTCCATCTCATATACCTCTATAATATCACTTTTTATAGTATTGCGAGATAGTTTTTCCACATTGGGTTTAAAGAAGACAATACTTTTCTATACCATTCATGCTCAACGCAACTTAATGGGCACTCATGCATAATGATCATACGTGCAATCAATCCCCTAGTGACATAAAGATCAAAAGATTAAGTCCTTACCTTCACATTTCTCTTATCATCCTCAACTGTTTTTAACTTCTTTGACTAATGCGTTATCTCAATTTGTTTACGCCGAGGGCATGTTTTCATGTGATCGTTCAAGTGTCTTGTTCCATCTCTAGGACCTCCAACATAGCCTTTATTACAGTGCTTACAAAAGGCTCTTATTTTTCCATTTTTTTTATCTTTCTTTCAAAATGTTTCCAGGCCACTGATCTTAATCTTGAAGTTAAATCATTATCTTTGGCGTTTTCTTCAACAACATGCACATCATCATTATCTAAACTTTCATTGTCCACTATTAGAGGAGAAGCCATCCTTTAAAGTAAAAAGAAAACAACAAACCACAACTCAAATAAATGAATTCAATATAAATTAACCTTTCACAAACATCAAATCATATAAAACAAAAGTAATAATAATATGGGACCACAAGAACGTTTATAAATTTGTCTCATTGACTAATATATACAGGTCACAAATTTTAAAACTCAATACTACTGAAACAAATATAATAATCATTATAATATAACAACTTCAACTAGATTGCCATATATAATGTAATAATATTTAACAAATATCAATTCTATGGAAAGAGCACAAAATTGTGAACACTAAAAACAAAAATACCAAATTATGAATGTTAAGTTACGGTGTGGAGGCTGAAAAGTGAGAATTTTGTGGATGAATTGCTAGCAGAGGCGTAGTGGGCAAGTCGTGGGTGGCTGCTTGGGAACTTTTGTGGCGGAGTGAAATTTTTTGTGGTGAGGGCAAGGGGGTGTGGAGGCTGAAAAGTGAGAATTTTGTGGATGAATTGCTAGCAGAGGCGTAGTGGGCAAGTCGTGGGTGGCTGTCATGGGTGGCTGCTTGGGAACTTTTGTGGCGAAGTGAAATTTTTTGTGGTGAGGGCAAGGGGGGTTGGGCGGTCAACACTTAGGATGCAATGTTAATTTAGGAAATTGGCTGAGTTTTGAAGGGTAACTATTGCTATAAATTATTAATTTTAATTGTGACTTTTTCACTTTCTATTTTAAATTATAATATTTAAGGGATATACAAGACATGACAAGATTTTACAATTGGTCCTCTTCCCGTCCCATAAATAAAAGCGGGATTTATTTTTATCCTTGTCCCATCCCACTTTAATTTGGGATGTAAAAATATGTCTTAATCCCATCCTAAACGGGACGGGATGCCGCATGATCCCCTCCCAACGAGAAAAATTGCCATTCCTACACATGGTTCTGTTGTAAACTTCTAGAAATTGATGTGTGGCCATAAAATTATAAAGAGTTTGTCAAAAGATCCCTTGACGCAATTTCTCATTATAATCATACTTGGAATTACATCTTGAACTTATTTGGACCCAATTTGGACCAAGTAAACTAAATATTGACTCTTAATTTTTATAAATTTTAGTTATTTAATTTTTATATTTATTTTATTTTATATTATTATGTTATTATTTTACATGGTTGGTTTGACCGCCTGAATGGTTATTAAGAGTCATTTTTTTACCATTATTTTTTAATTATTTCACATTTATTTTATGCTTTATTTTTATATTGTTAATTTTGAAATGCAAGTTAGGCAACCCAACATGGGGGTGAATTGAGATTTTAAAACTTAAGTTAAACAAAACACACAACAATTCAATCTATTTCCTTAATGAAATAAAAAAATAATTAATTTAATAAAGTATAATAATAAAAGAGTAAGGGAATAAAAAGCAAACATAATGATTTTTACGTGGTTCGGCAATCATCGTCTACGTCCACGCCTCTAAACTCACCCGACTTGAGAATTTCACTATCCAAGCCACCCAAGACTTCAAAAATACTTACAATTGATTTCACATGTGTCAATCAACCTTTACACCAAAGAGATTATCCCTAATCTCTTAACTCAAGTTTATCCCAACACTTACAATCACTCAACATAAAGATTACAAATGTGTTTTTCTCTAACACAAAATATATGATTACAAATCAATGTTCAATGTGTGAATAAATGAATCAAGAACGAATTTAAAGCTCAATGAATATTGTTTTCTCGATTACAAGCTTAATGATAATGTTGTGATCCACATTTGTTTAAATTTGAATGAGATTATTTATAGTTGGAGCTGAAAAATAGCTGTTATAAACTTTCTGTGCAAAATCAGATCGCCGTTAACGGTTTATCGGTTAACCGTTTTGACTAGTCAATATGACCGTTGGGCTGAATTTCAAATTGTCAGATCACCGTTTTCAAGATGTCGGATCGCGTTAGTGTCTATAGGCTAATCTTCAATTCTGTTTGATGTCAACTAGTTGTTATCAAGATTTCGGTTAGCCGTTTGCTACAGTGACTGCTACAGTGAACTCTTTTCTAAAATTATAGTTTTACCCCAAAACGTCTATAACTACACTATGACCCAAAACACTATGAAACTTTTCAAATAAGTCCTACCGAATTCCAAGTAATACTTGTTGATTTCAAAGTTTTCAAAATTCTTTCAATTTGACCATAAACTTGAAAAACAACCAATTTCATAAAATTATTTTTTCATTAAATATAAAACTTTTATAATGTGAAAATAATGATTTATTTAAAATGTATAAAAAAATAATTTGAGCTTTTAGAAACTTAATCATTCTTAATTTTGTTTGTTATCATCAAAACCAACATTATTAATACATAAATGTTAACAAATTTATATGGTTGGTTCAACTGCCTGAATTGTTATTTAACTTTAATTTTCAGTTTAATTATTTTTTTCGCATTTTATTTTTTTTTCCCTTGTACACTTATATTATTTGCATATTTAATTTTCATTTTTTATGCAATTTTTATTTAGTTCTTGTATTACCTATTTGTTTGAATATTACTTTTGTGACATAATCATTGCATGAGACATTGGTCTCAAACTTCAAGTAGCAGATTAATTCATAGATCTCAATCACCACCACCAATCATGGATGAGATCCAAGAAGAAAAATTTTTGGGCGAACTTAATCCTCAAATAGATCAGGGAGACAATCATTCTCAACATAATGATTGGATTCATGTAGTCTCTCAAAGTTCTTGGTTGATTATGAACACGTGCATTATTTTGAGAATGATTGTCTTCTTGGTCTATTTGAGGATTAAGTTCATCCAAAAAGTTTAAAATCCATGATAGGTGGCGGTAATTGAGATCTACGAGTTAATATGCTACTTGAAGTTCAAGACCAATGTCTCATGCAATGATTATGTCATGAAGGTAATATTCAAACAAATAAGTAATGCAAGAACTAAATAAAAATTGCACAACAAAAAAATGAAAATTAAATATGCAAATAATATAAGTGTACAAGGGAAAAAAATTAAATGCGATAAAATAATTAAACTAAAAATTAAAGTTAAATAACAATTCAGGCAGTTGAACCAACCATATAAATTAAAAATATAAAATAAAGCATAAAATAAATGAGAAATAATAATAAAAATAATGGTAAAAAAACTGAAAAGTAAATAACCATTCAAGCGGTCAAACTAGCCATGCAAAATAATAACATAATAATATAAAATAAAATAATTACGAAAATTAAATAATTGAAATTTAAAAAAATTAAGAGTTAATATTCAGTTTACTTGGTCCAAATTGAGTCCAAATAAGTCCAAGATGTAATTTCAAGTTTGATTATAATGAGAAATTTCGTCGAGGGATCTTTTGGCAAACTCTTTATAATTTTATGGCTACACAACAATTTTTAGAAGTCTAGAACCATGTGGGATGAAAGTGAAGATTCTGAAAATTTATTGGACAAAACAGAATTTAAGAAAAAGAAAGGGGGTAATGAAAATTTACACAAAAAGAAAAATGAAATACAGAAAAATAAAACAAAATAAATGTTTTTCCCCCACCAACGACGCCAAAAACTTGACATAACTCAAAAATATTTAATTTATTTCCAAGTATAAGAGTGTCTAGTTATAATATAGGTCGGAGAGTCCGAAGTCGGTTCATAGAGAAAATATTTAATTTGTTTATTTTATTTTATCTAAAAAATGAAAATATATGCAACTTAATTTAAGTGAAACTATGAAATTAAACTAGTTATGGTCATGGATGCACTTTTAGTAGTAAATATAATTTAATAAATTCATTTTACCATTTTCTATTTAGATTTATTATCCAAAGGATTAATTGTATAAATTATTATTTTTCCATTAATTTTATTATGGATTAAGTATTTAGTGCGCCAAAATTTAATTTGTCTGCAATAAGTCAAAATATAATTTTACCATACTTTATATTAAGATATTAAGAATTTATTGTGCCAAGCTCCCTTGTTTGTTTACAATAAATTAAATTTTCAAAATATAAAATATGTATAAAATTAAATAGAAAATAATTTAATGTATATAATTAAAAATAGAATTTGACTAAATCAAATTTATTTCATAAGAATTTCACCTTACCCTAACTATTATTATTTAGCTAAGCATAATTTAAATAAAAATAATTATTAAAATTAAATTACACATAATTAAAAGGTATAAAAACAACTAAAATTGAAAATAAAACTAAATTTATTTATAAAAATAATTATGCAAAATATTAAAAGACAGCTAAATTTATTAATATAAGATTGCAGAGAATTTTAGGAGATAAATTGAGAAGAAGAGAGATGATCAAAACATAAAAATGAGGCTCCATTATAGAAAAATACATTCATAATCCAGTGTTTTGCGGTCAATCATAAGCTTTATGCATGTCTCCACACAACCATTAGATCAAGATCCAATAGTTAGTCAAACTTCAAAAGTCAACATTACACCTGGCATCATGTGAAGCATCTGATTCGGTCAAAGAACGGTTGAGATTTGACGAGTTAATGGGTGGATCAGGTCGACTTGAATACAAAGGTTTGGATCATTCAACTTGCTTCACCAACCATTACCACATGGCACAATCGTAGCCATTGAATTATGAATGGTTGAGATTTAGTCAAAATTGACAGCTATCCAATGCATTCATATCTATTGTAAGCTCATTTTATCATCCAATCAACGTTTGCTCAACGAAAAAAATTAACTTTTTGTACAAACTTAATTTTAAGTTGGTCTTGACTCATCTTAAGATTTTCAAACTTCCGAAATCTAAATTTGACATCTGTTTATCTGTTTGGAGCCTTAAATTAGGTAAAATTAAATATGTCACCACACTTTTTTTAAGTTTCTATTATAATCTTAACATTTTAACAAAAAGAAAATTAATATACAAACTATTAGCTATCATATTACTGCCACAATTGCCATTTTTTTTTTCATTATCAAAGTTTTGATCGAGTAAATTCTTTTTTTTTGTATTTTACTTTTATTTTCTACCATGGAATTCAAGAAGACTCACAAATGATTCCGTGAAATTTCTTTGGATTACGAAGAATTTCACATAAAAGCTAATCATGACTTTTGAAATTGCATTTCATAACCATACCTTCTAAGGTTTAATCTATTTGAACTTTTTGTATATTCATGGTGTTTATTTAGAAAACACTATAAGCTTGATAATATTTTAAATATAATTTCTCGATTATTTTACTTATGTTATTAAATTTGAGATAATTTTAATTTGTTAATATTTAATATTATTGCAATAAGTTTAATGTGAATACAACACATATTGCTTTTTATCTTATTTGAATTTTTGTATCAATATGAATTTTTATCAAATTTTATGTAACAAATTATAAAGTTCATTAGATTTTATTTAATTAAACTTTCTACAGTTTATGTAATTTTAAGTTTCTTAAAAAGAAAAAAAGGCATGTCTAAATAATTTTATTAAACTTACTCTAAAAAACAAAAGGTAATTTAAACTTATATCTATTTTGGTCATTATATAATAAAACAATACTTTCTTAGTTAAGTTTACCAAATGCATTTATTTTACTTTTCAAACTTACATTAATCGTAACAACATAGTTTATTAAACAGTAAACTACTTCTTTAATTAACAGCTTATTTCATTAACTACCATAGTCCCAAATTAGCCTTAAATATAATACAATTTTTTTATTTATAAAAATTTAAAATTATCTTGTATTATAATATAATATGATTTATATGATTTTATTGTTTATAGTAATAACTAATATATAAAAATAAATTATATTATCATATAATATTAGGCAGTAATATTATAATAATAATATTATTATAATATTTTATTACTTGATGATAGTATATTATTAATTATTTTTATATTATAAAAATTAATATATAAAATACTTATTTAATAAATAATTTCAAAATTCATAATATAACATCAAAATATTTATAAGTTTAAATAATATTAATATAAAATAATATTATATATAATCCAGTTTATACTACACGAAACATAGTATTATGTTATAACTTAATGCAATACATCCTGCTGCAAGGCACTATAATGCAATTGAGCTAATACAATTTAATATAAACACACTGTTAGTGGATTAAACGTTGGGTAGTGCAACAAAGTATAACTGTTGTACAAATTATCTCCCTGCTTAGTTGTAGTTCAATTGGTCTTGAATGTGATTTGTGCCTACAATTATTTGAATACTATATCGTTATGCTTAACATGTTATATGATTGACACATGTCACATATTTTCAAGAAAATTAAAAAAAAAAACAAATATAAGATATGTGGTAATGCTATAGTATACCATATCATTAGTTTATACAAATAATTATGTATATAATTTCCTTTGTTTATGTATAATTTCCACTTTACTGTTAAGGGAGATGATACTTTAGAGCAAATATTCATTATAATTGTTACCAAAATTTTTGTTGTCAGTCATCGATCGTATATATTTTTATATATTTACAAACGATGCCTTAATTTTATACATGTCTTGCGTAAATCTTGAAAAGACTAAAGAATAAATTGAAAAGTGTAAACGAAGCATATGACTAGTAAGAAAAACAAAATTTGTGAGTAATGATATGTTTACTACAAACACTTATTTCAAATAAGCAATTATATATTTATAAAATTGCGAATAATTTATTTATTAGTATCATGAAATTATCTCATTGATATATTAATAATAATACAAAAAAAATAATTATTCCTAAACATAGTCAGCAATATTGATTGGCGACTCCTTAATCGGGATACAAATTTCATGTCTCATTTTATACGCCTTACTTTTTTTCTTTTTTTTAATCTTCTTGTGATCCAAATTTGAATTTCAATCTTATTGTACACATAGATAATAAATATTTGTTTTTAGGATTATAGTTCTCATAACCTGATAAACAATAAATTCCCTAGAACCGAAAAAATTGTGTGCATATTATATCACACTAGGGCATGTTTGGCAGCCTAGTTTAGTCCCGTTTGCATTACTGTCTATTTTATGCTGTCTAAATTAAGATATGTAGCACGCCAAACATGAGCCTGGTCGTTTTGACCAAAATTTTCTGGTAAATCAAATCTGCTTTCCTCTCAGATGTAAGAAGGTCTGATTATTTTCTTTATTTCTTTTATTATTTTATTTAATCAATTAATATTTTAATAAATTCATTCATTGTAATTAGTTAACTAATATTTGGTAACTATTTTTTATTAATCCTTCACGTCCGGCACTTCCGGCCAACCGTTAATGGCCATGTTCACTGATGCCAGCCGCCCACTGCCCCACCGCCACCGAAATTGTTATTTTTTTATATCAGTTGACATCAAGTTTAATATTTTCGGAATGCTCACACTTAGCTCTATGTAATGGTACCAACACCTCCGGCAAAGAAACTTCCATGTTTTAGTAGATCTATAGTCAAAATTTTGAAATCTTAAAATTTAATAAAAAAATATACTGCAAACGGAAGCTCCATTGCCATAGATATTATTACCATGAGTGATCATACAGCTATAAACTTATATATAAACTTATCTTGTACAAACTTATTTGACATTAATTCATTGGTTGAATGAAAATACAAAATAATAAAAATAGATTATGTGGGCTCAGAGATATTTAATTCAACTAATTTTATCATGCCACATCAGTTTGTACAAAATAAATTTATATAATAGTTTATGACTATATTAATACTCTATTATCACTGTGTATGTAGTTGTCATGTCATTCTTAATAGATTTGATCGGATGTTTATGATCTGGTGTAAAAGGATTCAAACCTTTGCATGTTGGTACAAAAAACCAATGCCTTACCACTTGGCTATACTCCATGCGGCTCGTTTTGGACAGTAAGAAGGGGGAGGTAGGCAAAGGTAGCTTGCTTCTCTTCTCTTAGGCTACCCGCATATCTTAACCACGAAGAAAAGGTAGCAAGCGCTTATTCGCTTAGTAGAGCTACAAACCGTTGAAGAGACGAGGATTCCAAAAGTACTAAATATGACTTAAAACAGATAACATTCATAATTCCTTGCCGGTGGTCGGTGGTGTTCCCAAATAAAATTTTATCTTTCAATAAATATTTGAAAATAATATTATTTTAACATAAATAATAATATAAAATATTCAATCTTGCAATGTTGGGCAAACAAGTGTGGAAACTGTTGACAAGCCCAACTTCACTTATGGCAAAGGTGCTTAAGGCTCGGTATTTCCCTCGATCTTCAGTCCTTGATGCTAAATTGGGGTTTAATCCGAGCTTTATTTGGCGCTCCATAATGGCTGCGAAGGATGTGGTTGTAAGGGGTAGCAGAATTCAAATAGGAAGTGGGCAGCAGGTTACCATTGGGAAAGATCCGTGGCTTCCGGACCTTGAGGATGGATTCACTACCTCTGAGCTGCCTGAGGACATTAGGATGGCTCTAGTGTGCAGCTTGATGGTGGTTGAAGAGCGGCGGTGGGATTATGATGCTGTAAATGATTTATTTAATACCAGGGATAGAGATCTTATCCTGAAAATTCCCCTTAGTAGTCGTAGGGATCATGATTTGTGGCACTGGCTGGCTGATCCAGGGGGTGTATTTTCAGTGCGGAGTTGTTATAAGATGATGACTTATGATGCGAATAATTCTTCGTTGAGTTTTTGGAGACGCTTGTGGAAGTTGGAAGTGCCAAGTAAAGTGAAGAATTTCCTCTGGCGGGCTGCTAGGAATGTACTGCCTACGTATGATAATCTACTTCGGCGTAAAGTACAGGTACTGCCTCTTTGCGTTATCTGTAACTCTTGCAATGAATCTATAATTCATAGCTTGGTAGACTGTGGATTTGCCAAAGCTTGCTGGATTGCTTCTCCGATAGGTTACATTGGTCAGACTTCTTCCTTTATGGAATGGCTGGGCATTGTATTTAACCGTTACAGCAAAGATGAGTGTGAGCTTGCAGCTATGGTGTGCTGGAGAATTTGGAGTCAGCGTAATGATAGAGTGTGGAATAACAGGTGTGGGTGGGTTTATCAAGTCCTTAACTCCGCTGGTCACCTTCTTTACGAGTGGCAATATTGGAGGAAACAGTCTCTGTTTGATGATGTAACTGAGAGTAGTTTGAGTCATGGGGCTGTGTGCTGGGAAAGACCTCAGGATGGCTGGGTTAAATGTAACGTTGATGCTGCTGTGTTCCCATCTCAGTCGAAGGTTAGTTTTGGGTGTGTGGTTCGTAACTTTGAGGGCTCTTTCTTGGCTGCAAAATGTGGCTGCTCTGCTGGAAGTTTTAGGGCTAGAGAACCTGAGGCACTTGGGGTTAGGGAAGCTCTTAGCTGGTTGAAATGTTTACACATTCCTCGGGTGATAATTGAAGTGGACTGTTTGCAGGTGTTTAAGGCTTTAACTGAGAATCTTTCGAGTCCCAATGGCTTTGGTCTCATCATTGAGGAATGCCGTTTATTAGCTCAGGAATTAGGATAAGTGCAATTCTCTTTTGTCCGTCGATCTGCGAACGTTGCTGCCCATAGAGTTGCTAGGGTGGGGGGTTCTTTGCCAGGTCCTAGCGAGTGGAGTGTTGTTCCACCACGCTGGTTATTGAATAATTTGTAATCGATTTTATTTAATGAATTTATCTTCAAAAAAAAATAATATAAAATATTCAAAATATATATTGCAGTCCATCCTACACCAAACATAGTACTCTACTAAACTTATTACACCTTAATAATAATACGATACAATATAATTTGGTATAGTCCAATGCAACACGTCGTGCCGAACAAACCTTATCATGCTTGCGTGCTTAAGTTTGTGCCCTTATGATATGACTAATTTTTTAATTGATCCTTCTTTTTTAACAATGCATTTGAAATACAGTTCACTAAATATTTAAATATATGATTATTAAAAAGTAAGATAAATCAAACCATATAATATGATAAATAAATCATTAATATATACAAAGGAAATTTTTATGATGCGGTATAAATTTTTACAATATTGATAATGAGTTTTTTTTTTTCTAATTGTCCATTACATTTAAGGTGAAGATCTTCACCTTTACTTTCTTATGAATCTAAATTAGCCAGTTTGTTAAAAAAAATTACTATAGCTTCTATCTTTTTATTATTTTACTAAAAAATTGTTTATTTAATTATTTGCAGCAATTATTTTTAAGTTTATTATATGGAAAAAAACTAGAAATAAAAAGTCTAACGAAGATATCGTTTATAAATTAAAATGTAAGATTTTTATAAAAATTAGGTTCTAATTACAGTATCCTACAACTTTTACTTACATCTATACATTGTTTCTTTAACGTCAAATTTATTGAGCAGTAAACTTAATAACAAAACAATATAGTTTGTTTTACATTTTGAGAGTCCCGAGTCAGTGCATAAAGTCCTGCACCTTGTAACACGCAACTACACATGTGGTGGGTGTTCATGAAGAAAGCTGTGTGCTCAACATATAGCTTCACCAATAATAAATCTCCACAAGCGCAGTTGCATATTATAAAGTGTGCGACTGCTGACACCTGATTGAAATTTTATATGTCCTGCCTACCTTTCATTAATTGATGGGCAGCAAAAGCAAGAAAAGAGAAAAAGAATTTTTTTTTAAAAAAAATCCGGCTAGATGGGGAGAAGTGAAATCATCAAAGCATGGCACGGCTTGAAAAATTAGTGACAAATGGTGTACCATCGTGCACGCAATATAAAATTACCCATTAACCTATAACCAAGGTCTTGGAATCATAATTGTGCACAAATAGCAACTATCTTACAATATGTTGTTTATTTCATATAAAACAGTAGATCTGGATCTGGATCTTTCTTCAACCGGGGGAGACAGGCGCCAAATTTTGAAATGCAGCAGCTGGAATTTATAATTATTACTTGGAAATGTTGGGATAATGTGGCAAAGGGAGAGGCACAACAGCAGGACACCTCACCCTGAACAAACAAAGAAAGAGCTACTTCATAATTGTTGGGGTTCTGTTGGCCAGAAACCTGACAAAGGTCGTTAAGAAAAGGAACCGAATTCAAAGGAAACCCCATGCTTCTCACACATGCTCTTCACATTCTCATCAACAGGCCAGACCAGAATATAAGTAGAGGGAGAGCCACAGAATTTTACACATCATAACCCATCTCAATCAATTTATTCCGGCTTCACAAATGATCAGCAAAAACATGGCCAGCAATTACCCCGTTCGATCGGTTAGCTTGCCATCAAGATCACATCCAAGCACAATTAAACCGAAGAAGAGTTGAGCAAGCTCCAAATTTGGGAGGAAGAGGAGGAATCTTCAAGATTGGCATCTGCAGAGTCAATCTGCAAGAGTCTTTCAGGATTGGAAGATTTGTACATATGCATTGATGATCACCTCAATATGGCATCAACGCAACAAGTCCTCTCTCAGAATCAGAATCAACATCAGAAAGGCATTGATGAATTATTGGATGGTTCTGTTAAGCTCCTAGACATTTGTGGGATCACAAGAGACTCCATGTTGCAAATCAAGGAACGTGTTCAAGCTCTTCACTCCATGGCCCGAAGAAGAAAGGGAGATTCAAGCATTGAGCACACTATTGATAGCTACACTTGCTTCAGGAAAAAGATGAACAAGGATGCCAAGAAATTTATCGCGACATTAAAGCAAATGGATAATAAATTACTTGGAGTGTCACCACTTGTTGATCAAAATCATCATCTCTCAGCCGGGATTCGGGTCCTTCGAGAAGTTAATGCAGTAACCAGCTCTATATTCCAATCCCTCTTGTTATTTTTATCAGCTTCAGGATCCAAGCCAAAGCAAAGCAGATGGTCATTGGTCTCAAAATTGATGCACAAGGGATCCGTATCTTGTGAAGAGAAGAAGCAAGAGATTGTGAATGAATTGGAAAGTGTGGATGTTGCATTACGCAGTCATGATATGGGGAAGATACAACATGTACAAACTAGCTTGAAGGAATTGGAAGGCAGCATTGAAGGCCTTGAGAAAAATTTGGAGAACTTGTTCAGGAGATTAATCAGAACTAGAGCATCTCTTTTGAACATAATCTCTCAATCTTCGTAGGGCATTTTCATAGACCTTTTTTCCCCCCCAGAAATCCTGCATAAGAAATCCAAATTTTAGAGGACAACAAAGATTCAAGTGAAGAAGATGAATGATCAGTGTGACCAGAAAATAACCAAAGGCCTCGATAGATTGACTATCGAATGAAAATCGAAATTCCACAATTTGGTGGCTAATTCATGATCAAAGAATTTCTTGATTATCTAGCTGAAGTTGAAAAGTTCCTTTACTATTTTAGGACTGAAGAGCACATGAAAGTCAAATTGGTGGCCTATCGACTTACAAGAGGTGCACTTACTTGGTGAGATCAATAATTCGGTAAGGAAAGCACAAAGTTCGAACTTGGCAAGTACATGAGAAAAGTAATGGTTGAACACTTTCTTTCTCCAAATTATGAATATACATTTTTTCAGCTATTATTAACATTGCCAGCAAGCCCCTAAACAGTACATGAGTATGTTGCAAAATTTCACAAACTTGCTGCACGCGTAGATATTCGTGAGATGCGAAGTCAAAAAATTTTGAGAATCATTGATGGACTTCGTATCAATATTCATGATGAAGTGTGCAAGCAGTCACCTCACACTCTATCTAGTGCAGTACAGCTAGCCTTAAAGATTGAAACACAACTCAACAAAAGAGAAACTTGTACTCAGATTTCTACACAATCTTCTGCACCACCACAAAAGCGAGGTTGGAACAAAGGAAAAACAATAGCAAGACCACGTGAAGAAATAGCTAGGCCAAATTTCTCTTAGAACCAACTGGCTGGATAATCGTAAAATGAACCAGTGAACAAATCCAAATCCTTCAATCCCTATGCAATTCCAAGGGGAAATAAATGTTATCGTTGCAGACAGAAGAGTCATTACTCTAATCAATGTCGACAAAGTAAATCAGTCAACTTGGCTACACATGATGATCACATTAAAGAGAATAAGGATTAACTGGAAGATGATGTGTATGGAAAAGAAGTCAAATCAGAAGAGCTCACCTATAAAGATGAAGGAATACTATTATGAAATTTTAGCTATGCAACCCAAGAGGGGGGTGAATTGGGTAATTAAAACATAAGCAAATAAAAGCACACAATAATTTAAACTAATGTCTTAATGAAATAAATAACAATAAGTTGAATAATAAACAAAATTAAAGAGATAAAGGAAGAGAGAGCAAACACGTAGATTTTTACGTGGTTCGACAAACTCGCCTACGTCTATGCCTCCAAGCAAACCACACTTGAGGATTTTACTATCCAAGCTTCTCAAGGCTTCAAGTTCTTACAATTGACTTCTAAGATGTCAATAAACCTTTACAAGTAGTGTTTCACTCACACACACCTTTTCCCAAGTGTTTCTCATACTTTCACTCACACAAATTTGATAATGTATTTGAAGATGACAACAAAAACTCTCTTTTAGAGCAGATGTACAAATGATAGCTCAATGAGAACTCAATGTATGAAGATTTGCAAAATGGAAACTCAAGAGATGTTGTATGAACAAATTTTAGCTTTAAAAACTTATTAGATTTGATTTTGATTTGAGTTTATAGAGTTTGACCAAGTAAACTAGTCATTGTTGACCTCCAAAAAATAGTTGGATCGTTGTTTGAATCAGGGAGTTAGTCGATAGGCATATGTGACAAGTTACCACTGCAGTTTTAAATTTGAAAATTAGCCTAGGCAGTTAGCCATTACCCTTTAAATATTGTTTAAAAAGATGAATGACTAATAAATCACGAGCGGTATATCAAGAAATTTCTAAAAGTCTCTATTAGGATGCATTTGGAATTAAGATTGAGCAGCTGTAACTTAAAAAGTTACAATAGCAGTAAAGTGCTTGGTAAACACTAGGTGCTGTAACTTGAAAGTTATGTTAACATGATTATTATAAAATATCATATTTCAATTGCTTTTGATTGATGAGTCTCAATTAAAAAAGTTTTGTTTTGGTATACCATATGAGGAAATAGATAACATTTTTAGGAGTCCAACTATGTTGCAACTGTGGTATGGTACCACAACTGTTTTCAACCATTAAATCCAATTTATGTAACTGTACAATTATAGATCTAACGACTGAAAGCAACTGTGGTACTATATAATAGTTGCAACATAATTTTGCCCTATTTTTAGGCTCTTTATTTCATTTAATTGGTAAAATATTGATAGATTATTTAAAATTTCATTTTATCTCAATAATTATTGTGAACCATTAGATCTCATTTTTTTCCACTATTGATGATACACTATTTTTATACCAGCATCATATAACGACCATTATAAATTATTTATTTGTTCATTTTTATAATCTACATATAGATATAGTAAAATATTTTATAGTTAATAATATAAATTTATAAAATTTGGACTCAATCAATTTTTTTTTTTGGGTCAATCATGCACAATTGTCCTATTAGGTATGCCGCTAGTACGTCTTTAAATAAACACACCGGCAAGTGAGAGGTAGCCGACAGTATATAATAGTTGTTATTTTTGAATACTATAAACAAAAAAATTAATAATTAAGTAAACAAAATATAAAAAAAATTATGCAATATACATTGTAGGGATGGCACTGGGCATCGCCCGCAGCAGGTTTGCCATTACCAAACTCAAACCCGTACAAAATTTAAATTATCAAACCCACCCGCAACCCACAGCGGGTTTTAATTTTTTTAAAGAAACCCACCTGCAGCGGGTTTTAATAATTACCAAACCCGTAATGGTACCCGACAAATTTTTTGCAGGTTTCCGTATTTAAAATAAAAAATATTTAATATATAAATTTATAATAATAATCTCAAATTCCATATAGCATACTCAATTTTATATTTAAACAATGTAAATAAAAAATTAAAATTTCAACATCAATCCAACACAAATTCTCAAATTTAAGTATAAATTACACAATTCCATTTAAAAAACACAAACTAGTATCTAAAAATAATAATTACATTTCATATTATCATTTAAAACAAGCTCCGAGAGAAGATATTCATTTCATTCACCACCATAAGCACCCATCCAATATAATGCCTATAATAATAATTAAGATTAATATTTTTAAATACTAATTCGAAGGAAAATACCTTTAGTTTTCTTTAGGTTATAGCTTTAGAATGGGAGATGGGCCATATACACACATACACAACTTTAAACCTTTGGCTATTTGATAATTTGAATAATGACATTATTTTCTTTATACATTTTTAGATTAAAATTAAATTAAAAATATTTAGAAAAAATATTATGGGTTTAGTGGATATCCATGCGGGTATCCACTGGATATAAGGTTAATATCAAACCCACCCGCATTCATGTGCGGGTTTTAGTTTATAATACTAAACCCACCCGCAACGGGTAAAATTATCCGCAGCGGGCGAGTTTTGGCGAGTGGATTTGGACGGGTTTGCAGGTACAATTGCCATCACTCTGAACACAAATTTGTCATGACATTAATTATCTTACAAAATTACTTTATTCGATCCCGATCAGCAATACATGAAGCTTCACCCCCATTATTTTCTTGTGCACATTCAGTTGAAATGCACAAGAACCTTACACACAAATATATATATATATATACACACACGCATACATATACACATTGATTAATTTAGATATATGTTGAGGAAAGATTCCAAAATTTGCTACTTCAATTTGGAATCTTCTTGAAAACAAAAATCAACTGAACCTGCAATAATTTCAGTCCAAATAAGGACCGGGGGTCTTATTACACTGAATCGTAATTATAATTATTAATTGGTTATTCCAAAGCCAGCCATGCAATCATTATTGTGTGGCCTTCTTTTGCAATCTTTCATTAGCTGGGAAATGGTAACCTGCAAGACATAATTCAAGGAGATGCATTGGGAAACTTGATCTTGGCAAGATACAATCAATGTATGTCACCTAATAAGGGAGGTGATGAAAATAGGTTGTCCCATACGTGAAGTTTACTTCTTCTTTAAATGAATTTGGATTCAGTGTTTAGATGAGTTATACTCAACTCTTCATAATCTTCTACCACACGTTTATATATAGTAATATATGATTAAAATTTAATTAATATTATGTTCTTATTCAAAAATTATAAATTGTATCTTTCTAAAAAATTAACTAAAAGTTCAACTTAACACTAAATCTAAATTTTTTTTAAATCTCATAAAACTATGGATGAGTCTGTTACACCATGACATTATTGTTACACAATGTCATGATACGATTATTCAGTCAAAATATTATATATATCATGTGTTACTACATGTGGATTTATGATAGAAATTGTTCCAGGAAAAAAAAAGACATAGTGACCTTTTTTATTGCAATTTATTTAGTAAACTTGTGGACACTTTTGGTTTTATTTATTTTTATTTTTCACTTTTTATTGCAAACAAAACAAGAGGCATTGCAGTCTTTTTACAATTTAAGTCGAAATTCGTTCACTTTGTTAAATTTTCTTGATTTTTTTAAGTTAATAGATAGGCAAATGAGATTAATGCAATTAATAATGAACTTACCCCAACTTCAACGAAGTGTTAGAACTCTCCCTGTCTTGAGAATTATCTCCATATGAACTGCAGATGAAGGTGTTAAATGAGTGGCCTTGTACATTTGTATTAATCCCTGTCTCCTAAATGTTCATAATGATAATATTAATTCAGTATCTAACATTAATTGGGAAGCAAGAAGATTGAGTAAAAGATTTCTCACACGCTGTTTCAATCTCAGGTTCTCCTCCGTCAGTTGTGCTTCCTGCATTTTTAACAAAAGTTGTGCTTAGTGAGCCACCACCTTGACCTTTGATTATATATATAATTCTCATTAACCAAGACGAAAAGTACAATAATATTTTATATACGATCTGTTATCAATAGAAACCAGTCAAACCACTCTAATCTACCACTATAATCTAATTCTCCAAGAGCATGAAAATTAAAAAAAAAAAACGATATCCCATTATTTGATTAAATTATCATAAAGATTCCTTTATTTTAAAAAATGGTCATACGAATACTTTTTTGGGATATATACACTTTTTTATGTATTCAAAAGTGGAAACACAAATCTTAAGTTTTATCAGAAAGAGATTTATATACCAATCCTAAAAAGTGTATGTATAACAGGTCTCCAAAAACATTTCGCCAAACCACAAGTATCAGTTTCCTTTTAAGTCTGTGCACTAAAGATACATTATATTCGCAAAGGATATTCTTCACTAACATAAAACAATGTGCAGAGATATTAAAGCTCTGATAAAAATATCTTATGAACTCCTATAAATTATCCTCCAGTACAAACTCCAAACGGACTCTTCGGATTGATACCATCACATAATTTCTATAGAGATAGACCTTCTATAAGCTAAAATCCTTTTATATAGAACTTATAGGGCTTCAGATTTAGAAGAAAATGTCATTAAACCACAAAAACAACAAAAACACAGAATGACCACCATATATCTAAATTTGGATGACAGAAACTTACCATAAAAGCATAAACCTAGGTGAGATTTACCTTTAAAGAAAGTGAAAGAATTAAAATATAAATAACAGAAAGCAAGTTAATTAGAAGCACAAAAATGGATTTTGTGGACATCAAAATAGTCCAGAAATCAGCAGTTTTATTGCCTTCTATAAGCATGAGAAAAATGAGAAACCTGCGGATTGTACCGCCCTAATGGAATCACTTTCAACCCATATATACATATACACACACATATTGAGCTTCGTTCAGCCCGCTTTAGTAGCAAAATCAAATACCAAGAAACTGAGCTGGCCATCTAAAACCATAGATCACAAATTAATTAACTATCCAGCATTGATCACCACAACAATCAATGAAAGCTGTTTCAGGAACATAATGTTATTGGCCTTACCTTTTTTTTTAAAAAAAAAAATTGAAAAGGGTACAATTTACAGATATGTTGCAATCTAGGAATATAGATACATACATTTAGTACAACCCAAAAGTCTATCAAAACTAAATTAGAGATCTACGCTCCATTGTTGAAGGCACCAGCCCACCAATGGGCCCTTATCTTCAAAAATTTATTTTAATGAATGAAAGAAACCAATGCTTTATTCATTAAAACTGCATAAAATTCCTTGCAACAAACTGCAAGTTACATATAATACTCATCTCACCTTTCTCCTCAGAGCATCAATTTCATTCAGAAGTCTTTCACCCTGGAATACATTATACACGCCATTTGTCAATAATCCACAAGCTAAATGTTGCCAACTTTCCATAAACAAGCCGATGGATTAAACAACAATAAGAAGAAGAAGAAATAGATGATATCACTAACTTTTGTTTGAACAACACGGCTCAGTCCTCCTTCAAGTGATTTTTCTAGTCGCATGAGTTCTTCCATGTTTAACTCTTGGAGTTCTTCTCCTTTCATCTGTCTGTGTAACAACTACGGTCATTACTAGCTTAGCAAAAATGGAATTTTAGGGAACACACTTCATGCAAATTAATGGCTTTACTATTTTCTTTTACCTTAGTTCACGGGTCCTATCTGCCATTTCCTTGCTCAAAATGGCGTAGGTACTGCTTTCGAGCTAAACAAACAACAAAAAGAGATCCCCTTTATGCAGCTTCTTTAGAAGTGATGTGCTTTCAGACAATAATTTTTCAAGCAAAGAAGTACCAAAAATATCCTTATTTATATAAATATGAGAGATCGTATGCTCAAAGTAGATAATATCACTTAGTTAGACTACGTACAATTTGTATCTGAACTAGCTCGTTATACAATTTGTATCTGAACTAGCTCGTTATAGACTAGGTTAATCTATCAGTCATAGGTTCTTCTAATTAAGTAGAAGCATTTAGATTTCCAAGGTTAAGAACAAAATTGTGATAGGCCATATGTATTCAGAGCAGACACTTAAATTTTGGGCATAAAATGTTACAACTGGTATGAAAGCTAGCTCACTACTTAATGCCTGGATAAAATTTTGTTTTTAGAGTAGTGCTATTAACATCTATCTAAACTCCTTATGTTCAATGATATTACATAAATAGCTGAATATAAAATTAATTATTTTTTAATAGGATTTCAATCAAAAACTCATATTATTTATTTTTTAACAAAATCCTTCAGCCGCACAATCTCATAATTTGTAATTATGTTTCAAAATTTTAGTTTCACAATTTTCCAAGGCTATTACAAAATGTTGGAACTTTCTACATTTGTGGAGAATATTCGAAAAGTTCGGGTATTTATTTTTGTGGTGAAAGAAAAAAGAGATCAAACTTCCAAAGAAATATTGTTCTTCTTTAGGGAATGCATCTTCTCCATAAGATTGATACTTTTTTCTTTGTACTTATATTTCATCATAGACAACAGTTGATCCTTAATGGATCTCCACAATCCACAAGAGGAAAATCATGGAATTAAGTTTGATGGATATCAATTGTACCATTAAAACAATTAGGAGTTGAGATTTGGCACAGTTGGATGAGAGAATGATGAAGAAGATTGAGGGGTTCTCTATTGTCTACTCTGATAGACTGAAACAATGTAGAGAAACATAACAATTTTAGGTAAATATATACAAAGCTATATACAGGTAAATAGGGGAGCTTAAATATTACGAAGTAAATGCATTGTCCTAGACTATCTACACGAGTGTACATATCAAACCCCTATATTATAAAAGAGAACCTCCACAATCAAATATCATGAGATATAGCTTTACAAACAAGATTTGCTAGCTGTTCTTTCTGCGTGAATTTGCTAGATGAGCAGGCTTCTTTTTCTCATGTATATATGACTACATCATTTGTAAATATATGAATCTTGGACCCCAAATATTTAACATAAATTTATCATATTTTCCTTGTTCATAGATCAATATAATCAAACTTTATAGTTTTAACCAATTTACATGGTAAATTCTATTAATAAAACTTACATATTGGTTATTCCCAGATGATGGTCAGTTGGTTTGGTCTAACCTACATATTAGCTATAAATTTATATACAAGTTTTTGTGACATTATCATGGAATTTTTTTTTACACACTTTCTCAACATTTTTTTTAATTTTTATGCCTACAATTCATTTATTCAATATCCATTTAATTATCATATTCTTATTTATTAATTATCAGTAAAAAATTTAAATCAAGAGAATCTTGGTCCTTAAAATTAGAATTATTATTGTTTTATAATTTAGGCAAAATTTAGTTGAGACCTAATCTGCATGGGAGGGTCATGATTGAGACTAGTGCAATGACAATGAGTGATATTTGGGGGAATGAGAGTGATTTTTTTTAAAATAAAGATTAAAATAAGAATTCAGCTTTTATATATAAAAATATAAGTATAACTCTGTCACTTGGACAAAGTATAAAATAATCTTTATAAAATAGGTTATCACTCTGGTGTAATAGTGTGTATGCATAAATATCTTCTCAATGAAAAATAAATAATTAACCTATTACCTGCAGTTGAAGAGAAGGCTGATCAAATTTGTGAAGGTTCTGCGAATGGAGATTGTGCCTATCAATCACCTGCTTCATACTTCTTGGGAAAAAAAAAATGAAAGGAAAACAGTCACTTGGTTTTCAGTGAAAAAAAAAATATTGGTATTTTCAAAGAATGTAGTACGTAACACTACATATAGTCTACATTCATTAAAATTGGGAGACCCAATTATATTATAACTAATGTGAAGACAACGTGATACTATCATACATGCAATGGTATTTGTTAGGTACTAATTTATCTTATCCTTCACAATAAAACTTCTCAATTTATGACATTCATTGATAATGTCGCATCATCTAACACAATAAATAAAATACATAACTTTACCACATTTATTAAATTATATATTTTATATTTAAATGTTATATTTTTATATGTCGTTTATCAATTTTTTAGTAAGGGCGAAAAAAATTCATATAAATTTTTTAGCTCTTTATTTCTCTAAAATTTAAATTCAAATAGCCAACAAAAAAAAAAAATCACTCAGCCAATGGGCCGAGCATATCCTAACAGGATAAATGTATGATTATTCCTTAATAATTATTTTTCAGCAATAAGAGATACAATAATTAGCTTTAAATTACGGAATATTAACAAAAAGCTGTAAAACCGCCAGATTTTGGATTTTGGTGCTTGTGTCGTTTTGATACTATCTCTAACCTTTCAAGAATTAGTTATACAAAGTTTTAACATTACACATAAACCAAAAGTTACAAGAAATAGGCTTACAAGTCCGCTTTTCAGTAACTGAACCTAATTACTACCCTATTTATGAAATGTTATGAACAAGAATTAAGTTGGGATCTTTTAACATGTTTTCTCGCAGTAAAGTGATAGATATTATCGGTCATTGATTTTGTTCAATTCTTTATACTGGGAAAAAATCAATCTCTTGAAGCATTTTTCATATAAATTTGTTTTCACCTTTTTCTAATGTTTTAAAAAGATAGAAGGATGAGTAAAGTTCAAATCAATTTTTTTAATCTCCCACCTCTCCAAAGATTTGAACTCGGGCGGCCAATTAAAGAAAGTCACTTGAAAGCTATTCCGACCAAGCTCTTGGGAATATAATTAGTATAAAAAATAGAGGGATATACTCTCTGGTGTTTTCTCTTAAGAAACAATTTTTGTTTTTGAAGATGCCAAGGCACTTCTATGAAAATCAAATAGCTATGAAGTCTTTTGATACTTTTTAAGAAGGATGAGAATTACTTAGCAAAGGGTGATATAGGAGTGAGAAACATGTTGTCACATTTTTCTTTTTCATTGAGTTTTTGCTTCTCTCATTTTTTAAAAAGATTAAGATTCTTAGATTATTTCTTGCTTAGTACTTTTCTTATTTTAGAAGAATTCATATTTAAAGAATAAGTGGTTGTCTTTTAGTATTTAGATTATTGAAGATGGGGTTTAGTTTCCGCAAGAAAATAAACATTGGGGCCAATTGGGGATGAAATATAGAGTTCAAAAACCCTATTTTTGACATATGAGTTTATAGAGGGTGTGAGCAGTCAAAAGCACATTAAAGAGGATTGTCAACAAAGGAATGGAACAAGTTTAGCATGTAGCTCCAAGTCTATAGATAAAAACACTATTAATATTGCCAACTATCTATCTCTCTCCTCCGTGAGAGACAATTGTATCAGCTAAAATAGATGATGAAGACATCTTCAGGGCATGCCACTAGTGAAATAGAAGTGGTTTGTGATTGCTAACAACTCTCCATTGCACACAAGGTATAACTTGGTTTGTATGTGAGATGCGGTGAAATATTTATGATGATGGTTGAATACTCTCCGGGAATCCAAAAATAAGAGTGAGTCATTTTAGCAAAGTGATCGACATGTGTTGATTATGTGTACTCCATACAAAGTAGAGTATCTAAAGAATCACAATTATTGGAGAAGAATCACAATTACTGGAGGGGGACAAGATTCTACCCCAGGTGAAATAATTCCCATAAGCTTTGTGAGTGTAGTTTTGGTAAAGGAATAAAAGTAGAGACAAGATAGTTATGTGGATACGCAGTGAATTGAAGAATTCATCAATTTGGAGATTGTTAGGAAATATGTCTCTTTCTTTTTTATAAGGATCAGATTTCCTAAGTATTTCTTATTTAATATTTTTCTTATTATAGGAAGATTACTATTTAAAGAATAAGTTGCTCCCTTTTTAGGTCTTAGCTTGTTCACAATAGGATTAATTTGTACAAGAAAATAAATATACCTAAAAGAAAAGGTTACTAATCATAAATATAGGAAGGTAGAGTTCTTTTATTTTACGATAGTAGTCGCAATCATATTTACAAATTGACATTTTCTAGCACAAGATACTAGAGTGTGATTATTGAGCTTCCAGTGTGATAAGAAAAATACTAGAGTGTGATTATAACAATTCTTCACATTGCGAATTTTTCTCTCGTCATTCTTGATGGACATAGTTTGTCTCCAGCATAGGAACTTTTTGTTTGTATTTTATGGTTGGCACCTTTCTCTATCTAAATCTTTTGTTTATTACTTGAAAAATCCAATAAGTTCTTTGTCTCAAAATTCAAAAGAAATAATTTCTTAAAATTTTTTTAGTGGAACTTCTTGAATCTTTAAAACAAAAGAAATAGCTTTTTAATTTAATAAATTCTAAATGTTACCAAGAAAGATATTCTCAAGTTCAAAAAATTTTACCAAATTATTGATGTATCATCTCGCTCCATACGATATAAAGTAACCTTGGTCTATATAATGATTTCACAGTATTTTCTTTTAAATGGACCTAAAGTTCTTGTAGAAAAGACATAGCACAAATAGTTTAATTATGCTTTTAACTAAGCAATGTGTGATAAGAAGAATATCATCTACAAGTTGAAAAAAAGTTACCGGGCTAATAATAAGTTTGAGGTAAACTTCAACTCTTGTACTATCTTTTGAGTATGAGTTAAGTGTGTAAACTTTTATATGGTATTAAAGTCATACTCACCAATACAAGTAGACCAGCACTACCAACCACGAGAAAAGGACTAGACAAGAGGATCAATTTGCACGTGATGGGGGTGACATAAGTTGAAAATAGTTATTAGGCTAATAATATAAGTTTGAGACAACCCCTCAAATCTTTAGCTAGCTTCTCACTATAAGTTAGACGAATGATGTTCTATTATGTGATTGTGGCAGTTCATTCTTAGATTGTGGCACTTCACTCTTAAATGTTGCAAATGGAATCAAAGCCAATAATTTGGGCAAGAGTTTGAGCTCAAATGCCAGCCATGAATCACTATTGTCTAGTAAACGAGTTTGAGTGTCCTCTAAGAAGATAAAGTATAACAAACATGATCATAAATAGTTACTAAGTCATATAAGTACAATGATATTTTTTCCTCAATTAAAGTGAAAACTTTTCAACAATATATAACTTTTTGGGTGAATTTCAAACTAAAATTGTGTTGGCCTAGAGCAAAAATTGGACATTAAAATAGTATGTGAGAGTGTGACGCCGCACTTGAATTATAAAAAGACAAATGAGAAAAGAAATAAAAAGTAAAGAAATTAGAACCTTATTTTTGTCAGAGGAATCGTAAGAACAACTTTACTTCATATTCGAAATTAAAATTTGGAAATAAAATTTGGGATAAATTTATGATGTGGCAAATGAATTTACAACATTAAAAAATCTGTTTATAACGTTATAAATCTATCCCAAACTTTAATCGCAGATAATAAAATTTTGTCTAAGAACACAACAAAAGAAAATGGTAAAATACCACTTTCTTAAGTTAATAAGAAAAGTTAATGTGAAAGAAATCTCATTCTATTAAAAGAATAAGTATAACCTGAAGATAATCAAGATAAGACAGACAAGAAAATTAAGTGGACCTAGATAAAACTTCTTAGAGTTGTCCTTACTCTTATCAACAAGAGGAAAAATAAAAACTTGGTCAAAATTTCTTTCAATCTTAGAGGAAATCACTTATCATGAATCTTGATCAATCAAAAGCTTGATCAAATAAGCATGAAACAAATATTGTACATGGTATTCTAAAGCTCCTTACAAAGTGTCACTGCATTGTCTACTGATATATAGGCAATACATGACCCATTTTAATAAATTACTAGTTTGAACAATTTTTTATTTTTATTTTAAATATTGTCATTATAATTTAGAGATCAATATTTAATATTGTGGTAACTACTCTCCACTAGTCTGTCTTTTTTTTTTCCATATTTAATGAATGAAATATCTTTAAAACATTGTTTTTACAAAGATAAATATTAAGACTAATGACATACTTACAAAATTAGATGCAAAGTTTTTATTCCAAGTGATGTGTCACAAATCGGTGATCTCCATGTGTTTGGCAAGAGTTGACTTTTTATAATATAATTAATAAATAATTTCACAACACGAATAAATCGAATGACACATCATGTACCATATTATTTAAGGCACAAACTTGTATCCCCAACTTTATATGCACGTCGTTACTAAAATATTAATAATAAGAAAAGATAAGGTCTAAAACAACATATAATTGTTGAGGGGGGCAGGTTCGAGTCCCAACTTTGACCATTTTGGTGTTGGGACTCTATCTCCCTCTTATTAAACAGGATAGGAGTAGAAATATCCCACAAAAATGTAGATATAGCATATATATTCTCGAATATTATTGAGAGTAGATATATCCTTATATATAAACAGAAACTTGGGTAGTGCTACGAGAGGGTAGATCTAATTTTATTGTTTGATGAAAAGTTTGTTTACTTTGAACGAGAAAGGCAAAAGTGTTTTTCAGTAACTCAACCCTAGCTTGATGAAAATGATAGGGTGGACCCTCAAATATAATCTACAAGAAATTAGATCACTTCGGCAAGGAATGCACCAACAATATAGGTCAAGTGACGAAACCAAATTACCAACCCTACCTTTAAGTAAGAACTAAATGTAAACACAACATGAATCCTCATTAAATATGAAGTTTTACCACATCTAATTCATGAATTTAAAGCTGTATAGGTAGAAGCTAAAGAGAGAAAACAAAAGTACAGAAATTGAAGAAGACTATTTAAGGATTGAAAAGTTACGAAAATTTGTCCCCTTTCTCAGATTTCAAATCAAAGTATTATATTGAATGCCACCACTAGCTATGTTCTCAATTAAAGATACTTTAAATGGATTGCAGTTGCAAGGCCTTAGCCGGAATTAATCCATATATAGAAGTGCTATATTTTATGAGGACATTCTCGTGAACATGTAGAATGCATATTCCAAGCATGCATGGGATTATTATGACGATCAATAAATATTTAGCATTAGAGCCCAAAAAAAAAATACTTCGGAAATAAAAATGGCAGTAAGATATAGGCATAAGGCAATAAAAATATAAGCTTAGGTTAAAAAAATAGCACCAAATAAATATCAACCTCCTCAATCTTGACATAATACTCTCTCCAAATTAATTGTTGTTAATTCTACCTTGTCATAAAATATGATTGCTTTAATTATCTCTCTCTCCCTCCCCCTCTCTCTCTTTGTGTCTCTATGTGTGGCGTCCAAAAAACTTAAGCAAAGATCCTAAGGTAAGAGTACTATAAAAACAGTTCGGTCCGTATATTTGATTTAAAAAGATCCTAAGGTACACACCAAATCTATCTCACTGCACAAGTGCACAGTTTCATATCCTTTTTCATAATGAACACAAAAACTTAAGCAAATTAAATGCAGATCAATGAATTAATGGTGATGATCAAGTGACGAAATGAAAGAGAGAGAAGGAGAGAAAAAAAAATTAACCAAACCTTGAACTTGAGTAATCAAAGAGCCTTCCAGTAGTAGAAAAGACTATGAGTGCTACTTCAGCATCGCAAAGTGTTGAAAGCTCCTGAGCTTTCTTGAACAGCCCCCTTCTCCTTTTTGAGAATGTTACTTGCCTTGCTGTTGGGTTATCGATTTTCTTGATCTCTATTTTTTGTCTAGTCATTTTCCCGAGAAAATCAACCAGAACCTTCAAAAGAAAATCACCCAAATGATAGTTTGTGTATGCAAAAGGGGAAATAAAGAAGAATATGAAATGGGTTCTTAAGATCAAGCAAAATAATTCAAAGTAAAAAGAAAGAAAAAAAATCAGAGACCAAACCCTAGATGCAGCCAAGAGAAGAATGAGAGCTCAAAAAAGAAAGAATAAAACCTACCAACACAATAGCAGGCTGACAAATTTTGCAAAATAGTTGGAGATAAAAGGATTGGCCAGATTTGAGAAGTATTTCAAGTTCTCACCTGTGCTTGATTCTTTTCTTTTAATGGTGTCGTTTTTGGCGCTGTTGAGTACTTGACACAGAGCCAGATACAAAGACAACAATAGATTTTTGAGAGAGAAAAAGATTTAAATTATATGGGCACACAAGAAAAAAAGATTCCTTTTATTACCAAATAAAGGTGAAAGATGGGCTCTCCTTTTTGTTTTGAAGAATTTTTTTACTGTATTTAGTTTGATTTTAAAAAGCTTTAAAAGACAAATTGAAGTGAAGCGACTGTGACCAGAGTAGTAAAATATAAGGTTTTATTAATTTTTTAATCATAATAAATTTCCATTCCTATTTTTTATATGGTTAACAATAGTTTTTCCGTACAGATTGGCCACACTCATGACTGGTCAGAAATTATGACAGCAATTGTACCCTCGTACTGTCTGCGTCCCCATCCACATCACACTCCTTCCATTTTTCGTGATACGAGTAATTGATCAAAACGCTCCAACCACATTTATGTAAGGCAGTCTCTAATACACTTTAATGTAACTTGTAAAAACTAAAAATAAGTAATAAGAAAGTGGAATAAGTGGGTTTAGTTGGGTAAAGCTTATTTAGTCTTTATATTTTAAGATTAGTATTTATTTAGTTTTTGTATTTTTTAAAATGTCTCAAAACATCTTTATTGTTAAAGTATTGATACTCCTACCGTTATTTTTTATTTCTTTTGATTTACTTTTACAATACTATCCTTTTATAATAATTTTTTTGTTTGAATATTAATAAAAAGAAAATAATTAAATTACTAATTTAACCCTAAAAAATTATACTTATTTGTTTGCAAGCACCATTGCACACTTGATTGTTTGCATACAATTTTTGACAATTTAAAATTAATATAATTTTTTTTTTAATTTTTTAGAGTTAAATTGGTAATTTAATTATTTTATTTTTATTAATGTCCAAACAAAAAAAATTATTATAAAAGTATAATATTGTAAAAGTAAGCCAAAATAAATAAAAAGTAACGGTAGAGGTATCAATACTTTAACGACATGGATATTTCGAGACATTTAAAAAAAATATAGGGACTAAATGGACACTAATCTTAAAATATAGGGACTAAATGAGTTTTTATCCGGTTTAAATTTATATTATTATCTCAGTTTTAGTGGTCGTAAGTTACACATTAAATGTAAGAGAATTCATTGTTTAAGTTGCGAAATATTTTATTGTAACGAATTAATTGTGTCGATGATAGTCTCTTAAATAAAGCTACTATAGTGTTCTTTTGACAATTATTGGCAGAGACATTTAGGTAACAAACTATCAATCTAAAATCTCCGCTCTTTCCTCTGTCAAACTCATTAACTCAAAGATTCAGTAGTGCGTTTTCTTCGCCATATTTAGAATGGGTTGAAATTAGAATAATTCAGATTCAGAATGAGTAATAAAAATTAAAATAAGTTATTTATTTGGACTACAGAAATTAGAATAGTAATAAATTATATTTTTATTGGTGTGTTTATTTTATTTTAGTATCAAATGAATTTTTCTATGACTTTGTTTTGGTATCAAATGAATTTTTCTAAGTTAATAAAATGCCCTTCATTAAAATAACATATTTTTTAACTAACAAAATAATAAGTAAACATTTTTAAATGAATATATATGATGATGGTGATGACGATGATATTTTTATGATTATTATTATTAATGTTGTTGTTGTTGCCAGATATCGTCATTGTCATCATCGTCGTTGTTATTATTATAAAAAAATAAAAATTACTTTTTCACATGTAGATTAACTACTAGGTTATGATCTTTTACTCATTTAAAGAGAATATTCCAATTTAAACCCAAAAATTATTATACAGAATAGAGGTAGGCAAATAAGCAAATTTATCCGAAAGTTTCAGATTTGGATGAATGCGGATTGAGCATGAAACCCGGTTAGATGACAATCTTAATCACAACAGCAGCTAAATTAAAAAAAATGGAAAAAGAGGACCAAATTAATTTAAAATCCTAATTTCTACTACTACCACTCACACTAAACACAGAGTCTCCATCACAACAGCTTCTGCACCAAAGCCGAGCTTCCAGTCTCGTTGTCTCTCTCCATCATGCGAAGCCACAAAGACGCCGAACTAGCCTCCATCACAGCAACTCCACCATGACTGCGCCAAATCTCAGCAGTCTTCTCATACTTTTGTCTTATTTTTAGTGGTTGTAAGTTACACTAATAATGTCAAAATAAGTAATGATCAAGTGGATTAGGTGGGATTAGGCTCATACTTTTGTCTTACTTTTAATGGTTGTTAGTTGCACTAAATGTTACTTAGTAGGACCTTATACATAAATGTTGGGAATTCATTGCTTAAGTTGCGAAATGTTTCATCGTAACAGGTTCATTGTATTGATGACGATCTCTTAAATAAGGGCCGCTCTAGTGCTTTTTTGACAGAGTATTGATAGAGGCATTCAGGTAACAAATTATCAATCTAAAATCTCCACTCTTTTTTTTTTTTTATATCAAAGTCACTAGATCCAAGATTTAATGGTGAATTTACTTTGCGGCAATTAGAGTGGGTTGAAATTGGAATGATTTGAAATAAGAATGAGTGAAAAAAAATTAGAATAAATTATTTACTCGAACTACAAAAATTAAAATCGAAATGAGTTGTATTCTTATTGATGTGTTTATTTTGTTTTGACATCGAAATAGATTTTATAAATTACTAAAGTGCCTTTAATTAAAATTACGTATTTTTTCACTTACAAAATAATTAATCAAGAGTATAATAATAACAAAGTGTCATCGTTGTTGTTGCTATTAATATCATTATTATAAAATAATAATACAAATTATTACAGAAACAATAAACTGTTTAAAAAATAAAAAATACTTTAGGGAAAGGCCACCGCACCCCTAAAGCTTGCTTAAATGATCACACAGATTGCTTAGTTTCATAAATGGTCTTATAGATCTCTTTGTTATTATTATACTCTTGATTACAACAACCCAATAATTGGTTTTAAATAAACTTCTATAATAAAAATAAATTAAACTTAAAATAATATAATGTATAAAATATCATAAAATTTATAAAATATTTTAAATATTAAAAAGTTATTTTAACATTATTAACCTGTCATATTCTTTTAATAACAATATAATATATTTGGCATAGTAATAATATTAAAATAATTATACCTAACATCACAGCAATTATAAATTTATATTATTTTATTTACAATATCATTCTTAATTATGTCTTTATTAGTATAAATCTTAAAGTCAAGTTTTTGATTAATAGATTTTAGTATTAATGAAATCCATTGGGATAGACTAATAATAGGGTAGTTTTGTCCCTAATAATAACTTAATATTAACAATAATTTTCATTATATACTCTATTTTATTAATTATACTTACTGTAATATTTACTGGTGTCATATGATATTTATTTATTATTTTTATCTTATTACTATATTTATGTTTATTTCAGTTGTTGAAATCAAAGAGTATAATTGTCATTTATGAAATTAAGAGAGTCTATAGGAATGTTTATGAAACTAAAGGGGTCTCTGGGGTACGGGTGGCTTTTTTCCAATTACTTTTTAACGTGCAGATTAACGGTTTTTATTTTCCACAGTTTCAGATAATGTATAGATTAACTAGTTTTAATTAGCAATTTGCGTTGTGAACTTGTGATAGTTCGCAGGAGAACTTTCAGAATAGTTTTGTTCTTTGCTTCTTTAATCGATGAAGTTTCATGTTTTTTTTTGGAAAAAAAATAAAAATCTATGTTTGTATGTACGATTTCAGTAGCGATAAACAAAATTGTAGAAATTCTAATTAATGAATCTTTAAAATAAATTATATTTTTATTGACATTTGTAAATGTATTAATATTTAACCATTTATTTGCACATGAAAAAAATAATTCATCACCTACCAGGCTATGATCTTTTGCTCTTTTAAACCCAAAAATTATTAGATAGAATAAAGATGGGCAAATAACCTAATTCTATCCAAAAGTTTCGGGTTTGGATCGAATGTGGATTGTGCGTGAAACTCGATCCGACGACCTTTTGGCCGATCCGATAGGATTGTTTGCATCGAGTTTTCGGACCATCTGAACGCAGTGGCAACTAAGTTAAACTGAAAAAAAAAGAGGGCCAAATTAATCCAAAAACCTAATTTCTGCTACTGCCACACATGTACACACGCACAACACAGAGTATTCATCACAACAGCTCTTTCATCAAAGCCAAGCTTCCAGTCTCGCTGTCTCTCTCCACCGTGACCGCGCCAACTCTCAGCAGCCTTCTCGCTTGCTCACCTCCAGATCAGCCGTCGTTCATGGCTGTTTAATATATGCTATTTTATTTTTATTTTTATTATTTTTTTGAGTTGAGTTCAATCCGAGTCTGAACGAAGCCCAACCTTGGTTTATCACATACTTGGGCCGGCATGTTAGAACAGCGATTTTTAGATTTACTAAATGCCCCACAGGAACATTTTAAACAGCCCTCTCAATATCAATTTTCATTGCTGTCATTTGGCCTTTTTACAGGCGACGGTTGAAAGTCAACTTTATTCTGCGCTTCAGGGCTTTTAAACTGTTTCTTTGGCAGACGAAAATCTAGTTTGGATTACAGGACGTCACTGAATTACGAAATTACACTCAAATAATCAGTAAATGACGAAATGGTTTGAACATATTTCCATCTATTTTCGTTGCTGTCATTTCCGAAAAAGATAGCTCCTCTTTCGTCATTTAAGTTAAAAAGTTTTCTATCCTCAACGTTGTACGAGCAACTGAACGGAAGGAGAGCATGTTTATTACCGCGTGTCAGAAGTGATCTGTACAAATACAATTTTACCCCGCCTGATTGGTCCTTTTTTACACTATAACTAACTCAAAATTGCTGTCATTATCCAAACCAGCAGTCCTCTTCTGTCCACATGGGTTAAGCACTGATAACGAGAGTTCATATCAACCCCTGTCAAAACCTTATTCTTACCAAAATGCCATCACTGATCACAAAAGAAATTATGAGATATCAAGTACCTAACTTTTAGAGTTTCTTATTTGAATACATAGTTAGTCAATTTCTTTACAATAGGTCCTAATCCCATTCTCAGCTGAAAAAATTACAAAGTAAAATCTCGATAAATGAATATTCAATAAATTATTAATTTAATTAATAATAAAATCTTCTGCTCCTAAGTTAAGCTAATGTGCTGAATTAATAATTTCGTTAAATGCATAACATATTAGTTTTTTTGAAATCTTTTCGGACTAATGAAAATATAAATGAATAATTAACCAATACAAATAATAATAGTAAATAATAAATAACATATAAAATTCATAATATTTAGGAGTTTTTTCTTCACAGCTTTAATTTTCTATGTATTTTAAGCATCTAAAACACTTTGTTCTTCTACAATATTTTATTTGAGAAGTGCCTATATCAACTTTATATTTATGAACAATGTACTTACATTAATTTTTCCACTTTCATGTACATCTACACAACACTTATTAAAAGTATATGTGATAACTCTTCGAATTCTATACTATATATGTAAACATATTAATTTTAGCTACATCCATTATTTATGTCTAGCATATGAATTTTGGTCAAAAGGGCAGTATGTGTATTAAAATGTATTAGCAAATCTAAAAAAATGATTTACTGGAGCTTAAATTACATAATAACAAAGTGTAAAAACTAAAATTTTATGACTCTATAAGTTTGTAGAAGTTAATTTAATAAATTTAATGGGGCTAAATTAAATAATAATAAAATTACTTACATAGATTGCTGTGGTCATGAGTTGGATCCGTCTGTGATAAAATGATACAAGTAATTAAAATATAAAACACTTCCTAAATTTATAATTATTTATTTACTAATAAATTTATAAATGATTCATTTAGTGATAAATAAATAACCTTGCTAAAATAATATTTTTAATATAAAATATTATTTAAATTTTTACTTTTAATAATTAATTATGATTAAGGACCTAATTAATACAAATGAAAACAACGTTTTAGTTTCCAGAAAATCGTAAAAATATGGGGAACTTAATGATATTACTTTAAAAAATAATAGCAGTCCACTTTTGTTGCTCCTTACTCTTCACTTAAAAATTTGTTGTTTAGAGGAAGAAATAGAGAGAGAGGGACAGGGGACATGGCGACTGGCTTCAACAGAGCGGAAGCGGAGCGGTGGCTGAGCGTGGCCGAGAAAGTATTATCGTCACATGACTTCCAAGGGGCCCGCAGCTTTGCGATCCGCGCACGTGAGTACGACCCGAGTTTCGAGGCTCCCAACCAGGTCCTCGCCGTCGCCGACACGATCATCGCCGGCGAGTCCATCATAATCACCTCCAACGGTAACCAGTACCATGACTGGTACGCGATTCTCCAACTCGCTCGCTTCACTCACTCCATCGAACTCATCGCGACTCAGTACCGGAAACTCGCGCTGTTACTCAGTCCCGAGCGGAACCGCTTCCCCTTTGCGGATCGGTCCTTCAAGCTCGTTTACGACGCATGGTCGATACTGTCGAATCCCGCGAGAAAGATAATGTACGATACGGATTTGCAGATGAGTCAACTCGGTGAACGACCGAGGCAAACTCAAATGCCACCTCCACCTCAGCCACCGCAGCCGATACAGTCGCAGCCGGTCAGAAGAAGCCCGCCTCCTCCGGCGAGAAGGAGCCCGCCACCTCAGGCTAAAATAAGTCCGCCTAATAAGGACAAAGGCGTAAGCAATAGGACAGTAGAAGAAGAGAGGTCAAGTTCGAATAACGTGACTGAGTCGACTCGCGAAGCTCGAACGAGTCGGACCGAGTCGAACCGTCCGAGCGAGGCAGCGTATGAGGGACCGCGTTTCTGGACGGCGTGTCCCTATTGTTACATTCTCTACGAGTACCCAAAGGCTTACGAGGACTGTACGCTCAAGTGTCAAAACTGTAAAAGAGCATTTCATGGGGTAATGATTGCGTCACCGCCTGTGACGGAGAAAGATACGTATTTTTGTTGTTGGGGTTTTTTTCCGGTTGGTTACTCAGGCAATGCGAAAGACACGGGCGGAAATTTTTCTAAGTGGACCCCGGTATCTCCTATGTTTGCTTGCCCGAAGCCAGGGCAAAATAATAAGAAGACAAATAAACGAGTTCAAGTTTTGTATGATGAGGTGCTCATTTCTGATTCAGAATCTGATCCTGAGGAATCTGATGATGAGTGGGGGAGTAATAAGAAGAAAAAGAAGGCCAAAAATGTTAAAGGAAAAGGGAATGAAGTTAGAAAAAATGTGAAAAGAACCCCGGCTGAGAGGGGTAAGAAGGGCAGCCAAAATCAAAAGGAAACTCAAAATGCGGGTGGGAATGTGGATGGAATGGTTGGGACTTCGAGTGGTGGTGGTGGGGCGAGAGTTCTTAGAAGTAGCGGAAAGAAGCAAATGGGGAATGGGTTGGACTTGAATGTGGAGTTTAGTAATGAGTTGGAAGAGCCGATGGCGGCAGTGCCACCAAGAATGAATCCAGAGAATGGAATGGAGGATAATATCGATGGTGTCTTTTTCGAGGGGCTTGACGAGTTTTTGAGTAGTTTGCCGATACTCAATGTGGTGAAAGATGATAAGGTTAAGCCAACTTAGTGAAGTAAGACTCTCCCTGTTGTTGATGATGTTCATTGCCCTAGTTGCTGTTGTAGTTTTGGTATGCTTGTAGTAGTTTAAATCATGTAGAGGTACTGGCTCTGGCATTTTGGTTGCTGGGAGTTGAAATCTAGTATATATTTTTGTGCAATAAGGTATGTCTTATTGCTGACTTTAAGTGCTCCCTCTTTTCATTGTGGATTGGCATGCTTTTTAAGTATGGTTTACTTATAATTTAGCACGGTAAGTAGTTTCTAAAATCTTGAACATATATATATTAATTTTTTTCCTGTTAAGCTTAACTAGGAGCCTCATTACTAAGCCGTCCTTAAGAGCTTCACTAGGAGCCTCATTAAGCTTTATATCAATGAACATGATTTTAATCTTTTTGAATAATTTTGTGTGATATGAACATGTTTTCATATTTATTTATTTTCTTCTCTTCCCGTAGCCGGCTAAACTATCATTTATTTATTTTTATCAATTTTAAGTGTCCAATGCATATCATATGAAATATCGTTTTTCCTTTTAATTGTTATTGATGTAGTTCAGGAGTGGATTGTTTTCTTCCTGTTTGGTTGTTAATCATGCAGTAGAATATGGCTGAAGATATTTAATTGTGAGTTCTATAGTTTAGACTTTCTTTGGGAAAAAGAAAAAAAAATCCCATTCAAGTTGGTTTTAGGTAACACTAATATATGTTCCGGATAGATCTAAATCTGATGCACTCTTATAAACTCTGAATGTATAAGTCCAACTACTATTTTTTTTTTTCACCATTTCTTTTTTTCCCTTTTTCTTTCATCTGTGAATGTAAGAGTCAAATTTACTTGTCTCTCGTTTGAGAAACATGTGAAAATCAATATTTTGACATTTATTCTTGTAAATAGAATCATTGTTTGTGGTTTTCGTGTTATAAAGAAGTATAACAATAGTTATGAAATAAGAACTAGAATGGTGGTGGTGGTGGTTATAATGATGGTCTCGGTGGTGGTGTGTTGGGGATGAATGTGATGAACAAGATAAAGTTTTCATGAAATTAATGAGTAGTCTATGCGATGGGAATCACTTTTTCTGTGTTGTTATATCATTCATGCCTATGTTCTCGTAAAAATCATACGAACTATTTTTTATTCAGATAAATGCCTTATTGTAGTAGCCAAATCACAATATCTTAATCATTTAGACGAAGATGCATTCAAACTTCATATGAAAAGGGAAACAACTTGAAGGCAGCTAGAATCACTATGCCATCTGCTTATTGTTGTTGTTTTAACCTAATATTTAGAAGGTTAACTGATTCTCATGCGAAGTAAAAGGAAATGTCAATATAAATGAATTAACATGAGTATTTTAGATCTTGCCCTTCAAAACATTTTTATATGGTTTTGTTAGAGCAACTCCGAAAGGCTCATCTAATTATACTCTTCAAATACTTATTTGCTTACCTATGAAGCAAATAGGCTCATCTAATTATACTCTTCAAATACTTATTTGCTTACCTATGAAGCAAATAAAAGAGCGAAGGAATAAGCTTCCTTCCAAAAGGCTCTTCAAATAGAAATAGATTTATATTATTTTAATCAAATTTGCTGATATGACTACTTTCCAAAAGTCTTTTCAAATAAAAATAGGTTTAGAAATGATTTTGTAGTGATGCAAATATAATATAATATTAATTGAAGAACAAGAAGTGGAACTTCAATATTGAAGGGAGAGAAGTGAAATCTCATTTGAAGAATCTCATTTAAATTTGGCTGTTTACTGGGTAATTTAGTTGGAGAGGAACGAAAGGATTTCAAGGAAACTTTAGAAGAAGATATCAAGGGAAACTCTTGAAGAGGAAATCAATGTTTTTATGGGCTTCTGTTCCTTAAGTATACCGATGCTCTTCTCTTTTTTCATTTTGGAAACTGGGATACTCTTTTGCAGTAATAATGCTTGATGTTGCCAATTTTTATAGGACTACACTACAGGATTCTTTTTTTTTTTTTTTTTTGTCCTTCTAATACATCTTTTATAAGTATTTGGTTACTTATCAAAGAAGGAATGGAAAGGCTTCCCATCTAGCTGTTGAGTGGCCCTTGGAGATGTAAGTAGCATGGCAGGAAGAACAACGTAATGAAGAAAACATATATTGAAAGGGGCTGTCCTACCACTTCTTTCTTTTTTTTTTAAATAAGAAGGCTAAAAAGGAAACTGATGTTTAATTTATGAATGCATTGTTCTCTTTCAGAATATCTGAGGTCCCTTTAAATTTGAATCTACATTTTCCTCTATTTTTCAGTTTAGAAGAATAACTATTATATTATGGTGTTTCTTTTTGAGGAGTGTCTTTCATTATATACGGGTATTGAATAATTTTAAGTTCAATATGATATATCCTTCTTTTGTTACTCTGTTAGGTTTTTGGTGGATAATATGTCCTTGATTCGTGGATGGCTCGTTCGCTCTTTTGTCTTCCTCGCATGCACTATGACATTCTTTGTTTCTTCTCATTTAGTTATTATGTATATACCTGCATATATATCCCTTCTTATTTCCTCTTTATGAATAAATTTTATTGTTCCCAAGAGGTAGCTTTTGCACAAATGGATGAAGGGGAAGCAAGTGGTTTTTAGAGATTAGACTAGTATTGTTTGCTAAAGTTACTTTCCATTTCAAGTCAGATGATGGGAAATACAAATGAGAAATGCGTTCACTTTGCATAAACTGTTTATTTTTGAACAAATAACTCTTAACTCTCAAATAGATTTAGTAGAAAGTGAAAAATATATTGTTCTTCTATTTCGCTTTCTTGCTGCCGCGTCTCTTTCTTTGTTAGATTTATTTTTTAATTTTATTTATTTTGGTTAATTTCTATTCACCCCCTGTTGTTTTGACTATCGTCAACCCACCCTCAACCTATTGAAAACATCAACCGACTGCCCATTTACCATTCAAAAGTTTAGGGTAAATGCAGGTTGCGTTGGTGAATACTTCCTCGGTTTTTGTCTTCTTGATGGTATATGCGGGTGGGATGATGTTTTCAATAGGTTGGGGTGGCGGGTTGAAGATAGTCAAAACATCTAGGGGTAAATATAGTTGACCCTTTATTTTTGTTCAAAGAAGATCTTTCTGATTGGTATTATTTTGCTAGATCGGTGTCTTCCTAACTTAAGTTCCCTTGCTTATTTTGGTGTGACATCGTATTTGACTTGGTTGTCTCCTGAAAAGTCAGGATTGGTAACAAAGTGTCCTCTCTTCATCTGTGTGTGTACTAACTATGTGTATGTTTTTATGTGATGCAATTTCTGAGTGGTGTGTAGTTGATTGGACAGTGATGTGCGTTTGCTGTTGAATGCTAAAAGATCAGTTGCTGGAAGCTCTAAAGGAGAATTTATCCTCATGGATACAAAGTAGGTTGGAAGGATGGGAAATTAGTCGCATCTAATTTCTTTTCTTCTTCATTTTTTAATTTGCAAAATAAATGTGGTAAGGGGTTGGCTGGTGGTATCTCTTAACTCTTCAGTCTGACTTTGGGCTACCGAATATGGCTTCTTGCACCTTCTTGTGAAGCAATGAGCATGGAAGAAACAAATGTATTGAGCCTTGACTCTCAACCTCTTACTATGTTGATATCATTGGTGTCGTATAATGCCTGCATTAGTCGGTAATTCATTCTAAAATTTATTCAACTAGTTAGATTTTATTATGTTGATCTCCAGATTAATTGTTGGTTTCAAGTTTTGCTCCTTTCATTAAATTTCCTTCTCAAGATTTGGTTATTGTTGGTGTAGCAAAATCATGGAAAACCACAATGGAAAGAAATGAAAATTTCTGGTAGCTCTACTTCCTGTACTAGTACAATGTCCATTATATGCCATAGGTATTTGGTAGATGTATCTTGTTAACATCGTAGAAACATATAACCTGAAGTATAAAACAGTTCTATAATGGACCAGACCAAAGCTGCGTACTGCTTTCAAGCATTTGGAGCATGTTAACTTGCTCTTCGTTGCAGTCTCTCTTATTTGAGTTTCTGCCTCTACATGTGCATTTGCTAGGACTTTATGCATCACCCAAATACTCAGTCTTTAAGCCTTAATAATATGGCTGGGATTTAGATGTTTCATTGTAGCTTGGCACAAGTAGTATTAGAGCTTCTGTTGTGTTTCTATGCTTTAATTTCTTATGGTAAATTGTCAGTTGAATTTTGTAAAGGCTAATCGGCAGTTGAAGTTGATGATCCAGCAGGGCATCTTAATGTGCTGTAATGGTTGATGTTTGGGCAAAATCATGTGGTAAGCCTTACCTTTTGAAGCTTCACTTCTCTGTAAATGATTTCCCACATTTTTGTAGGCGAATTTCGGCAATTCACTCAAAACACAGTAAGATCCGACTGCATTAACCGATAAGCGCGCATGCACTAGGATAGAGAAAATCAGCGTCCGTTAGGAAACAGAAATAGTTATGGCCCAACCAAATAGCCCGAGTGCAGCCAATTTAGTAAGCATGTTTTGGGATTTTTGTTTTCGTTTTCCTAATTACTATCGAGACCCGCTCTCACGGAATTCTACTCACCTGAGTACCCAACAAAACTTCCGCGGTTCCGACAACAGAAAGTGAGGATTACGCGGCAGAACAGAATACGCCTAATCCTATTTTCAGGATTTATTTTTTAATTTATTTTTATAAAGAAAATAAATTTTGTTAGCGTTGGACTTTGGTAATCTTCTTATTTGTTTATTACACTCATGGTAAGAATTTAAATCTCGACACTCTCGTATAGGTTAATAATGTTTTAGAATAATTATTATTAGTTCTGTAAAAATAGTCTGCTAGAATAACAATATCTTTAAATTTAATGATTTTATTTTTTAATTGAATAAAGATGGTTTAAAATTTTATAATAGGATAAAAGTCTATTCAGTCCCTAATTTTAAAATTAGTGTCCATTTAGTTTCCGTATTTTTTAAAATATCTTGAAACATTCTTGCCGTTAAAGTATTAATACTCCTACCGTTACTTTTTATTTCTTTTGGTTTATTTTACAATATTACCATTTTATAATAATTTTTTTGTTTGGACATTAATAAAAATAAAATAATTGAATTACCAATTTAATCCTAAAATATATATATATATATATATATATATATATATATATATTGCAAGCATTATTTGCACACTTGATAGTGTGCATATAATTTTTGACAATTAAAAATTAAAAATTTTTTATTTTTATTTTTAGGATTAAATTGGTAATTTAATTATTTTCTTTTTATTAATGTCCAAACAAAAAAACTATTATAAAAGGGTAATGTTGTAAAAGCAAATCAAAAGAAATAAAAAGTAACGGTAGGGGTATTAATACTTTAACGGCATGGATGTTTTGAAGTATTTTTAAAAATACATGGACTAAATGGGCTTTTACCCTTTATAATAAACGTGAAGATACATGTGATATGAAATCACTTTAAATATAAATTTAATTCTCAAAAGTATAGAGTTATTTGAATATACTAAATTCTTTCCTACACTCTTTTTAAAAAACTAAGGATATATTCGATATTGTTTCTAAATTAGTATTTTATAAAAATAAAAATAGACTGAAAATAATATTTTATAATTGTTGCATTTTAAATTTAAATATAGGTCTAGTATATTTTTTGTATTATGTATTTTAAAATTAAAAATAATAATATGTGTTTGGTAATCATAATTGACAAGAATAAAAACAATAAGTATGTGTTCGGTAATACTACTTTCAGAAACATTTTTTACTAAACATTTAAGCCACACTCGTAACTAAAAAAGATTAGATTTAACGAATAGATTTTTTTAGAATCCAACAAATAAGTTTAATTAATATAAGACACGAAATATTCCAAGTTTAATTAATATAAAACATGAAATATTTCATTTATTGTTTCATAGCTAACTAGCCATCACTGCAGTGACTAAACAAAACAAAAGTCCATATAAAAGTAATTAAAAAAAAATTGAAGTAACAATTCACATCAACCCCAAGTAGTGGGTTTCAGTTCAGCGCAACCTTCAAAATTAGTTTTGATCACTGCCCATACTTGCTCTTCATCTCCTCATTGAATTCTTTGGCTTTAACCTCATCAATTTTGGGTGCACTTGCGATGGACTCCTATTGCACTTGAGCAGCAATAGTCGCTCCACCAGCAGCAGAAGCAGCAGCAGCGATCCTCAGCACAGCAGCAGCAGTCGATTTGCCACCAGCCGAAACAAAGTAGAGAGGCAGCACCACCACCACTAGTTGAGATGGAGCTGAGACACAGCAGCAACAGTTGATTTTAAAAGTTACAATATTAAAATCTTTTATAAATATTAGTTGTTGTTTGGAAGTTAAATGTATCTGATTTTACATTCGTATGATGAAAAAATTATTATATTTTTACTAATTTTGTTAAATTATTATTTAAAAATTGTACTTGTTATGTACTATTAACTTTTATTTTATAGTTTTTTTAACAACAACTATAATCTAAAAGCTACAACATCTTAATACCAAACAGCGTCTGTCTTAGCTTATGCATTTTAAATAGTGATATGATATGAGCAAGTCAAACTAGATGTGCTATGTTAAGAGCTCTTTAGGAAGTCAACAAAGCGGCATCATGCATGATGGACCAACTAGTGTAATCTAAATTTTTAGATTAAATTGAGTAGTTGATAAGTAATCTCAATGTATATGTAATTAGCCATGGCAGAAATGAGAAAGATAATTTATTTAATTATAATAGTATGGATGTAGATAAAAAGATATACTAATATTTAAAATAATAATATAAATAAAATATCTAATAAAAGCTTTAGTTAATTAACTGACTACTCAAGTTTGAGTCATAAGAGAGATAGATGCTAAAAACTATTATCATCTATAAAATTTTTAGTTCATCTTTTCTAAAAATATTATGTTACTGTTAAGGGTGCCAAAATAAATAAATGAACTGAATTTGAGTTGAACTTTAAATGAATTGGGTCAAAAATTCTGAATATAACTAAAATTTAAGCCATGCACTTAAGACCAAATTGATATTGAGCTCTTGGCTAAACTTATTTGAAGAACCTTAGCATGTTAAAAAAAAATTAAAAAAAAAAAGATCAAACAAACAAAACAAAATTATCTTGTGATACAAGGCTAGTGGGGAATAGTCATGTTAGAAATCTCATGGAAGCCCATATAAGACCAAAACTCATGTTTAGGCTTACCCTGGGATTATTTATACTGTTTTATGTTGAATTAACAATGTATATATTTGTAGGTCATTTGTTGGTGGGTTTTCGGAGATATATTTTAAATCAAACAATGTTATTATTTTTTAATATAAAGAACAATGCTTAATTAATATTTAGAAATTGAAATAAGTGGATAGTAATAGTATAATATAATGGGAGAAGAAATGCTTGTGAAATTGTTAACTGACTGATCAGTTGCCTTTAAATAATAGTCAGAACATTTGTTTGATTTGAAAGATTGTGAGCAGGATATAACTAAGTTATTGCGAGCCATTATTCTTCAAAATCATGCTCTTTTGTTTGTTAATACGCTAACCGGGGGTGCATGAACAACTCAAATTGCACATTCTTGGCGTGATCTTGAGTTTGGTATTTCGGGTTAGGTGTTTGACAAGTAACTCAAATTTAATTTTTAATATCACGAGTCCCCTCCAAAATTGGCTAGCCACGTTGCCTCACCCAGGCTATATTTTATGGCCTTTTTTTTTGGGGTGAAAAATGTGGAGGGTAGGAAAGCTTGAATGCTTTATAGCCCCTCTATTTTTCTCTAGAATCCAAACTCACAACTCAGATTCGGGTGACCAACTAAAGAAGGTCAAAACCCTTAAATTCTCAGACATCACAATCTAGCATTCTAAACAATTTGCATCCTATCTTGTTGGGAAAAAATTAAAGTTTAATGGTGATAATTTCTGATGAATAAATAGAGGAAAACAATTAAAACAGAACTTAACAAGGAAAACTGATTAAACCAGAAAATAAACTAGAAATCATTATATTTGGAATTCTAACAAACACTTCTGCTATCAAAAAGGAAGTATAGTTATGTATTTACTACCATAAAACTGAAAAAGTAAAAAATCCAGAGTTGATCAGATCAAACATTAAACATTGTTGATAGCGTTGCTTCCTTTCTGCAACTCCACGCCACCATTGGAGACGAAATCGTCTTCTCCGACATAACGGGACCAGAACCAGTGATTCTTCCAAACTTGACCCATTTCTTCAATTGGAATCCCATTCGTCTCAGGCAAGAAGAAGAAGATAAAGATGGACATCACCAATACGAAGAATGCGAAGAAAATGAACAAGCCAAACTTGAGATGGCACAGCATGTTCAAGAAAATTTGTGCCACTACGAATGTGAATGCCATGTTGACAGACACATTCACACTCTGTGCCGCCGATCGGATTTCGAGGGGGAAAATTTCACTGGGCACCAACCATCCGAGGGGACCCCAAGACCAGGCAAATGCAGCAACATATATGCAGATGAAAAGCACAACAACAACGGCGTACCACTTGGGTAATTCTCCCGGATTCCCATCAACTCCGAATTTAGCACCAATGCAAGCAGCAACAATAGCCTTAGACAATACAAATAAGAGTTAAGTAGCAGATGTCATGAATTAAATAATAGTTAAAGATTAAGAGTTAAAGCTGGTAACAAATATCTAGTACCTGGCAGATTAACATTTGAGTGCCCCCTTCAAGGAAAAGAGATCTCCTTCCCCACTTGTCGACGCCGTAAATAGAAACCAATGTTGCGCAAGCATTGACAAGGCCGGTGATCACGGCGGACATGAGTGATGCGTCATTGCCGAAACCAATTGTGTTGAACAAAACAGGAGCGTAAAACATGATCACATTAATGCCAGTGAGCTGCTGGAAGAATGGAATTAGAATGGCCATGGTAAGGTGAGGCCTGTACTTCCTTTTCAACAAGTTCCCCCAAGGATGTTCAACTTGCTTAGATGCTTCACTGGCTGCAACAAGATCATTGAACTCCTCATCAACATCATTAACGCCGCGAATTTTCCTAAGTTTCTCTCTGGCTTCATCGCGCTGGCCACGTTCAATCATTGAATTTGGTGTGTCCGGGAGGACGAGTGAGCCGATGGTGATGATGAGGGCAGGGACCATGGCGCCGCCTAAGCTCAAACGCCATCCCCAGCCACCCTTTATCTTAGCGAAGAAGTAGTTCAACACATTGGCGATGAGGATTCCAATTGTGATTGACAACTGAAACCCAATGTTCAGTGCTCCTCTGTACTTGTAGGGGGCCATCTCGGAGAGGTACAAAGGCACGGATTGGTTTGCGAAGCCGATGCCGAAACCAAGCAAAAGTCGGCCAACGATGAGCATCCAAACGCCTTGGGCGAAGCCATTGATTAAGGCACCGGCGAAAAACAGGATGCCACCGAATAACATTGACTTTTTTCTTCCGAATTTTCTCGTTACGGATGATGCTACTAGCGATGATAGTAAAGCAGCCAAGTATAGCGAAGACGTGAACAGTGTCAACGTCTCGCTGTTGTATTGACAGTACTGATTCGTTGATGAGTTTGCCTGTTGCTTGCTGTACACCGACGGGAAAAACCTCTTCAAAAACGAAGGCATTGAGGTCACACCACCTGTCAATTCATCATTACAATCATAATTAGCCCCCCCCCCCAAAAAAAAAAAAAAATCAATCAAACAAAAGATATACGAGTTGCGAACGAACGAATAAATTACAGGTATCTGCACTTGAGAATTTACTAATTTTTAGTAAATATAATTACCTGAAATCCCAATGTCGTAACCAAAGATGAGACCACCCATGGCAGCAACAATACATGTTACTGTGACGAACGGGGTAAGTTTTCCTGGGTAACCTTTGCCATTACCATTATCAAAAACGCCGGCAGCAGGCATAGTTTCCGCCTTTTATTTATTTATTTATTTCTTAATTTTAAGAAGTATTCTAAAAACACAGCAGATAGTCGCAGATGAATAGGGAGAAGAAAGAAAGCAGAAAAAATTGGACGAAATTGAAGAGCTGGGAGGCTTAACATAAGAAGAATTTACATTGGTTTTCGATCAGCACATGCAAGTGTTTATATAGATAAAAGTTTAATTGTTTTCCGAATCCTTTTCTTATCCGCAATTTTATTAAACAACAACTCCGTTATTAAAGAAAATATTATTTTGTTTAATTTGTATTCCTTATTTAATTGTGATTTCTGTTGGGAAATACGTGTCCTCTTTCAGTGAGGATTTATAAATATTAAAATAAGATATTTTCTATAAATTTCTTATTACTAGTTTTCTTATTCAGAAAAATTCCTATTTAAAGAGAAATTAATTTTCCCTTTGAACTTAACTTATTGGAGGAGGAATATAATTAGTATAAGAAAATGATTACTTCTCCTACAATAAATAATCACTACATAGGGAGATGGAGTTCACTTATTTGCATAACACAAAAATCAAATTTCTTTGTAAGTAGGCAGTTTCTAATGTTAGAAAGGTGGGTTGATTGAGAGATTGACTGTTATTGGGATTTTGGTGTAATTATTTTCTAGAATGATTGTAATAATATTTCCCATAGTGGATTTTTTTCTCTCATCATCTTTGATGGGCATGATTTTTCTTTGGTATAAGATTATTTCACGTAAATTCTTGTGTTATGTGATTTGTTTTATTCTTCATCTATTTTATTTATATTGTTTGTTTGATATTTTGCTTGCAAGATCTTGGGTGGGATTAAAAATTTTAGTGGCAAGTGGTATCAGAGCTAGAGGTTATTTTGCAAAGCAATTATGTCTACAAATAAATTTTCTAATCCTATGAGGATTAAGGTTGAAAAGTTTGGTAGAAGAATCAATTTTGTTTTGTGGTAAATTCAAGTCAAGGAAGTATTGATTCAATCTGGGCTACACAAAGCTTTAAAGGGCAAACCATCACTTGCTTCTAGCTGTAACTTTACAAAATCTATTATTACGAGTGAAGAAAATGTTGGGAAATATGCTCTTTAAAAAGCATATGTGTTTATTTAATTGTAATAAACAATTTTTCTGATTAATAAAATAAATGAGGTATTTTATTCAAATATCTTAATTGCATTAATATTTTTATTAAAGTCCATTTAATCATATTATATGTATTTATGTGATCACCATGTGGATTCACAAAAGACATAAATACAAGTTATCTTATGATTAAATAAATTTAGTTCGCGGTTGATAAATAAAGTTGGGCACTTTATTTAGGTATAGATTGTAATAAATTCATTAAATGATTTGTCTTAATCATGTATGAATTTATTGATGTAGTACGACTACATTGAACAAGATCACATATGAGATTTAATTAACTTTATAATAATTGTCAGACTTATTAAATCTCATAGGCATTGATTTTACTGTAATCTTAATCTTGAGTTAATTATGATTTCATGATTGTAATTGTTATTCCATTTGAGTTACCAATGGGCACGGCACATACTTGTGGTCAAGGTTACCCAGTATCTTGGTGGGAGCAATTATGAGTATTGGAGTTATGGATTAACAATATAGAATTTATACAACACATCTCTTGGTGGGAGCAATTATGAGTATCGTCTCCACATGGATTGATGTTACTCAAAATGCTAAAGCAATCACAATAGTGCAAATCAACTAAAGATTGAAACAAACACTTGTCAAATTATTCTTCCGTAACCAATAATTATGAGAGATAGAAATAAACTAATACTTGTACGAAATAAAATAAGTTAATTGTGTCTAAGATTCAATTGAGAATATAGTATCTAAATGATCAAACTCTCCTAATGGGGTGACTGTTGATTACCGAATTAGCACCAGTTGTTATAATAAGTGCTGCAGCACTGGGCAGAACAAATCTGCATTCGTAGCTATCGCATGTTGGAAATCTCATACCTTTAAATCTACTAACAATGACCAGTTGCTCATAAATTTAAGGTATAACTTTATGATCTTTAATCTCTCTACCCTACAAGGTGAACACCTATGTCTAAGATATCACAAATCTTAATTTCAAGTATCACCCTTATGGGATTTAAGTTAACCTAATCTAGGAAACTCGATTTAAGAACAAGTAATACTCTAATAATATCCGCTAAGACATGCCATTTTGCTGCTCTATCTTAACTGAAACTATTAAATGGGTGGTCAACCGAAATAACAGTTATGTTAATAAAAACTATTAGAATATAATGCTACAGCATTATCGTAACAACCTATAAGCACAGTCAAGAACCCATTGGATTATTTGTCACTCAACTACACTTAAATTTAGTTCATATTCTGAATGAGAAAAGTAAACATAAATATACTGATCACAGAATACATCCAAACAATTTCAAGGAAGAAAGATAATATGAGTTGAGCACGATGAAGGACTAGTGAATCTCCTCGGTTCTTCAATGATGCCGAACAATCCTCCTTCCAATCTTGATCTTCTTCTTCTTCTTGCCTTTGTAATTGTCTTTTGATGATAATTCCTTTGCCGCTTTCTATATGGTGCATGCCTCCTTTATATATTGCAAATTAGGTTAAAGCCGAAGCCCATGAGTGTGCATGTGTTTAAATTAGGAAACATGCAGATCGTGATTTAATTGCTGACCCGCGCCTATATTTTCTCCCGCGTTACTCCCAAATTGCTGCAGCACTGGTTGCTCTAACATCCGCAACAACACTTGTATTATTTCCGATTGTGCTTTCTTTCTTTTGTGACCATCTTCTTTCCTCCTCTTTCTCATCTACTGTCTCCGCATCCTTTCATGAATTTAAAACCTACAAATTAAAACCTGCTTTTATCACAAATTACTAAAATTCAAGCAAAACTTGTTAAAACTCAACTAAAATAAATGTTTATGCAAAAGGTCACTAAAATGTAATCAAAACACATTATTTGCTCTCTAAATGGCCTTTATTCAAGTCTAGAATTGATGTAATAACTCTCATTTTCTAAAGTTATCAGTATGTTCCCAAATGATCTCCGGGTTAGCTCATTTAATTGACTGCACCACTACTGGATTAATAAGCAAGATAACTAGCTGTTTGCGTCAAAAGCCTAAATATATCATTTAGTGGGAGACTCCATTTAATTAGCTTGTGTGTAAGATGCCTTATGTTATTTTACAAGGTGGGTCCCCTATAGAAAAAGCAAGTAACGTGTGTTTTGATTTTGATTATTTGGAGCCTAGTGTTTTCACTAAAGGGAGATATAAAAGGCTTATTTTCTCTAAAGAAAAATGAGAGCAGCCACTTTATACAGATCAAAGAAAAAGATTTTTCTCTCTATTGTTGAGAGAAAAATTTACTCGTGCTAGTTGCTTTGGTAGTGATAAAGGCGCCCACACGTCAAGTGTAGATCAAACCTGAGTCATAACCTGAAAGATCATTGGTGACAGTTCGTGATCTAACAAGCGTGGTGGTGATGGATCGTGATCTAACAGTAGTGGTGGTGACGGATCGTGATCTGGGAGCCTAAATCACTTCAGCAGAAAATTCTAAATCGGATTTTCAAGATACGATTTCTAGATTACGTATTCTTATATATTATATGAGAGCGATCTTAAAAAGGTTTTATAAAAAATTTAAAAAATCAGATCTTTCCCCAACAATTGGTATAAGAGCCATATGATATTAATATATAAGAGTTTCGTATGAAATCATTCTTGAAATTTATGTATTAAAGTGGCACAATGTATTCAGATATATATTATTTGTGTAATATATGAATAAAACATGTTTTAGTTTGTCTTAATTCATGGTTAGATTTTTCGTTGTATTTTTTCTTTGGATTTGTAATAAGAGGGGTGGTTTTTTATCACCATGTTTCCCTCTTGATTTATTTTACTGTTATAGAATTTTTGTAAGCCAAAATTGGCCTAGGAAATTTGTAAATTAATCACGGATGGCAAATCAAAGTGACTGAGGCCGAAAATTTTGACAAGCAGCAACCAGCAGTAAGCAGCGCGCGGCCAGCAACACATGCTGCCAGCAAGCGTGTACTGCACGTGCTGCCCGCACAGCGGCAGCAGCGCGCACTGCCAGCCAGCAGTAGTGCGCGACTAGCAGCGCCACCAACAAGTGCGCGGGGGCTGGAAGTTTGCGGACGATTGCGGCTGGCGGAGGGCGTCGTTTGGTGGCTTCCCGGCGTGGCGGTGATTGTCAAATCGGCATCGGAGATGCGTGAACAGTGGCTGCCCTTTGTGGTGATGGCGGCTGGGGAGAGAAAAAAATGGATTTAGGGTTTTAATGGTTTTTATCATTCAGATCCCTATAGTTCCATAGTTTTTCTCTTTGGGCTGATAAATTTCAATTTTTTATATTTAAGTCCAAAATAGGTTTGGGCTTAAAGAATCCTAGTTTTAAGCCCAATTGAAATTTGGGCTTAATGGATTAAAATACATAGATAAAATTGAACACATTAAATTTATTTTTGGTCCAAAAGTTTTATTTTAATAAAAAAAATTAATTATTTATTTCCTTTCAAAATTAAAATTGGACCAATTATAAATTTAAAAGTTCAATTTCCCCTAGTCCATTAACAAAAACAAGCTTATGGAAGATGGACATTGACAAGAAGCCCAATAAAGATTAGGCTTAGGGTTAATGTATTTTTCATTATTAGGAAAGTCATGAATTAAGATTATTTAATTATTTTTCTATATGTTATGTTTTGGATGATAACATACCATGATAACATGTCATATAGAATAGGTAGTGCCACTCTATGCATAATGATACATGTCATTCATTAATTATGAATCTCATAATATTATTTGTAATTTGCGTATGCTTAATAATATTGGACATCATCTAGATAATATTATAGGAAGCATGCAATTAACAATATGTATATTTTAAAAAGGAAAAACCAACTTTAAAATATTGAGTGGGAGAGGGAAAATTCAAGATAATTTTCCCACGGGCTCCATTGTTAGTTCAATAATAAAATTACATATATACCTCAACTTCATGATATGGTGATGCTCCCTTCAGAGGGTATATATATTAGATATTTTATTTGATGAACTTCTTCAAAGATAAAATTGAAATATTTTTCAATCGATTGTTCGCCCCAACAGTGACTATTGATATGAAAAATACGTAGATTGAAATAATGGTTATACACTCAACTAAAATTTGTTATTAACCTTCCCAACGAAGCTCTGTTAACAAATTTAGGCCCAAAGGGATAACGATAATTATTTATCATGTCTCTACATGAAAGTAAATAATCCAATGGATAATTGGGTCTAGCAAGTGTAGACATGACTTCCCCAGTGGATATCTTGTCAAAGCGGTACTAGATTATCGTTACAATAAATTAAAATGCATTTGTGATTTTTTGCATTTTTTTCATGTATTGTGAATTTTATTTCAAAGTATTTATGCATGTGTATTTTATTTTTTTTTCAGAAAATATCTTCCATCAACCCATTATTAATTATCCTTGTTAAAAATGAACTCACTGGTGAAAATTATTTAGATTGGAAACGCAATCTATTTAATAATCTCACTGCTAAGGGCTGCAAATATGTGTTGACCCAGCCTTGCCCTCCTGAACCATCGTTATACGATTATAAAAATCAGAGGGAGCCTTATGAGAAATGGTGCGAAGCTAACAAAATGGCTAAGCACTATATATTGGCAACGATTTCTGTGGACCTGCATAAGAAACATCGGAGCATGGAAACAGCCACTGAAATAATGGCCAGTCTTCATCAGATGTTTGGACAAAATACCCATTTTTCCAGAGAAGTAGCATTAAAACGTATTATGGATACTAAGATGGAAGAAGGCACAAGAGTTCGTGATCATGTCCTCAAAATGATGGACTATTTGAATGAGGTAGAGATTTATTGTGTTCAAATCAATGATCAATCAAAGATTAACATGGTGATTGAATCTTTACCTGATACATTTAAAGAGTTTAAGGTCAATTGTATCTTAAACAATAAATATATGACCTTAACTGAATTAATGCACGAACTACATGCTATAGAAGAATTTTATCATAGCAGAAAACTTCCTGGAAAAGGATTCTCTTCAAGGCTTAAGTCGAAAGACAAGAACAAGCAAGAAAGAGTTGAGATCGGCAAACTGTCCACTAAAAGAAGTGGCAAGCCAAAAGGCAAGTGTTATAAATGTGGACAGAAAGGTCACTGGAAGAAAGATTGTCCTAAGATTATTAAAATCAGGTATAGGAAATCTTTAAGCTTCCTAATTAGTTCAGATTTCTATTGATTCATACAATAATGAATTCTGAGATAACTAATCTTATTTGTAATTCATTTATTTGGTTTTTAAGAAATCAAGAGATCAAGTGAAGAAAGCTTCAAACAGCAGTTGAGGACATGCTAGTTTATATCAATTGAAAGGCTAGATCAATTTTACAAGACTTAAAGTTTTGATATTTGTCTTTATTTTTCTAAATATTAGAAGAATTTAATTTCGGTGACTTGTTTTAATAAACAGGAGTACACTGTTATTTTTTATCCTCTGTTTATTACTTATTTTGGTTATTTATAAAGACAATTTATATCATATAAGTCCATTGATATATTCAAAGCAAGATATAATGATAAAGAGTATATACATTTATCTAAGAAAAGAAATGTTTCTTAAAACCAAAATCACCTCTGATATTTATGTTTAAGTCATGTAAACTATAATAAGATTTTAAGAAAATGATTAATGATAGACTTGTTGGCCTATTAAGATTGATCATTGTAACTCTATAAATCTTATTTAGAAAAGTAATATGACGAGGATGCTCGTTTGGAGCTAAAAGCATAACATTGTATTGGATGATTTAGCGCATATAAATGTATACGGACTAATCAATTTACATGTCATAAGAGGTTATGAGTATTCTATCAATCTTGTTGATGAATATTCATTTTATTTATGTTTGTCTAAATACGTCATGATTCCATTGCTTTTGAAATTCAAAAGAGTACGTGGATAAGATCGAAGCAATTAGACAGGAATACAAAAGAACTTCAATATGATCGAAACAAAGAATATCTCTATGGAGAATTCAAGCTCTATTTGGTTGTCAAATGGGATAAACTCCCTCATATAATGAACACTATGATACAATAGTGTAATTAAATGGAGAAACAAGATTCTTTTGGATAAAACAAGAAATATACTAAGTGATTTATCATTTACCTTTTTTATTCCAGATACTAGTATTTAAAACTGCAAAGTTTATTGAACTTAGTTTCATCTATCTCGGTGTCTACTACTCCAAAAAATTATGAAAAAGTCACAAACATGGTTTAAGACACATTCATATTTGGAGTTTACTAGTATTTCTACTAGAATCAGAGGTAGAGAAGATGGATTCGTGTTCAGAAGCTTGCATGTTTTAAGTATTTTAAAAGAATAAGGGAAAGTCTGAATTATAGTCCTCAAGATAGGAATGTATTTATAGACATATTCTTTACTTTCTTTGAGGAAGACTATATAATGACTTACAACCTAAGAGTAAGGTAAAACTAGAGAAATAAAAGAGATCAGGTTGATGCTCAGCTTTCAACACCTATTATAGAATAGGAAGAATAGCAACAACCAGCTGATCAGCACATGATTATCCTTGAACAACCATCACTTTTAGAATCTCGTCATAGTGGGAGGGTAACTAGGTTACCTGTGAGATATATGTTATTGAGAGAAACCTATACGACGATCTCAGTTGAACATGTATAAGATCCCACTAGTTACAACGAAGCTCTAATAGACAAAGATGTTGAATTTTGTAAAAGGTCATGAATCAAGAACTGGAATCTATGTATTCCAATAAAGTCTGGGAACTTGTAGAGGCACCAAATGGGGTAAAACCTATAAGGTGCAAGTGAATCTACAAGAGAGAAAGAAGAGTAGACGGAAGGATGGAAATATTTAAAGTAAGATTAGTAGCCAAAGGGTTTACTCAGAAAGAGGGAATCGATTATGAGGAAACATTTTCTGCGGTTGCTATGCTTAAATCCATCAGGATTCTGCTCTCCATTACTACAGTGCTAGATTATGAAATTTGGCAAATGGATGTCAAGATAGTCTTTCTTAACGGGCATCTTAAAGAAGACATCTACATGCAGCAACTAGATGGATTCGTACAAAAGGCCAAGAACACATGGTTTGTAAGTTGTAGAAATCCATTTGTGGATTAAAGCAAGCATCCCAGTCATGGAACATCAGATTTGATCAAGAGATTAAATCTCTTGGATTCATTCAGAATATTGATGAACCATGTGTGTACAAGAAGATTCAGGAAAAATTTGTAGCCTTCCTAGTTCTTTGTATAGACAATATTCTCCTGATTGGAAATGATATAGGAGTATTGACTACAAGAAATATTTGGTTAACAAAACAATTTGATATGAAAGACCTGAGAGAGGCAAGTTATATTCTTGGTATCAAATTACTACGAGACCGGAAGAATAAAACTTTAGCCTTGTCTCAAGCGGTCTATATCGACAAGATATTGGTTAGATTTAGCATGGAAAATTCTAAGACTGGTTTATTACCGTTCAGACATGAAATTGTATTCTCTAAGGATCAATTACCTAAAACATCTGAAGAGATCGAGAAAATGAGACTAGTTCCTTATGCAGAAGCTGTGGGAAGTCTCATGTATGCCATGCTTTGCACTAGACCTGGTGTCTGTTTTGCGGTAGGGATGGTTAGCGGATATCAATCTAATCTTGGACCTCAATACTGGATTGCAATCAAGCATATTATAAAGTATCCGAAAAGAACTAAAAATTATATGCTTGTGTATTCTGGTAATGAACTTATTCCAATGGGTTATACTAATTTTGATTTTTTGTCAGATAAGGATTTTAGAAAATCAATTTCCGGCTATGTGTTTACATTAGGAAGTTGAGCTATTAGTTGGATGAGTGTGAAATAATCTTGTATCACAGACTCCACAACTGAAGCTGAATATGTGGGTACATCTGAAGCTGCAAAAGAAGCTATATGGCTCCGCAAGTTCTCACAAAATCTTGAGGTGGTACCTGTTGTAACTATACCCCTTAAACTATTTTGTGATTATGGTGGTGCAGTAGCTCAATCTAAGAAACCAATGAACTACAAGAAAAAAAACATATTGAGAGGAAGTATCGTCTTATAAGGGAATATTGTAGAACGGTTGTATGACAGTACCCCAAATGGCATTAGATGGTAAATGACAGATCTTATTACAATGGCCATTAGTGGAAAACCTTTATAACCTGCACTTAGAGCCCTAGAGCATGTGCAATATGCCAGATATGCTTTGAGAGCTAGTGGAAGATTGTTGGGAAAATATGCTCTTTAAAAAGCATATGTGTTTATTTAATTGTAATAAATAATTGTTCTGATTGATAAAATAAATGAGGTATTTTATTCAAATATCTTAATTGCATTAATATTTTTATTAAAGTCCATTTAATCATATTATATGTATTTATGTGATCACCATGTGGATTCACAGAAGACATAAATACAAGTTATCTTATGATTAAATAAATTTAGTTCGCAGTTGATAAATAAAGTTGGGCACTTTATTTAGGTATAGATTGTAATAAATTCATTGAATGATTTGTCGTAATCATGTATGAATTTATTGATGTAGTACGACTACATTGAACAAGATCACATATGATATTTAATTAACTTTGTAATAACTGTCAGACTTATTAAATCACATAGGCATTGATTTTACTGTAATCTTAATTTTGAGTTAATTATGATTTCATGATTGTAATTGTTATTCCATTTGAGTTACCAATGAACACGACACATACTTGTGGTCAAGATTATCCTGTATCTTGGTGGGAACAATTATGAGTATTGGATTTATGGATTAACAATATAGAATTTGTACAACACATCTCTTGATGGGTTTTCGGCACTTGATCATAGAATTCTCTGGCCAGAGTGTATCAATATATTTAGTATGATGAAAATGATCATTAGAGAAAACCAGTAAGTATCAAGGAACAAGATGTAATTAAATTGATTAGACAGTTGAGATATCGATTTAATTAATGATGTGGTACAAAGGATTGTGTAGTAAAGAAATCAATGTGGCTTGGGACGAATTATTATTCGAGCATACAATTATGGAGGTCAATTCCAATCTTTTAGTGGAGTAGATTTGGAATTAAATAATTAGGCTATTTTAATTACAGGCCTAATTGTTATAGCCACTATTGTATGTTCCCAAATGATCCCCGGGTTAGCTCATTTAATTGACTACACCACTACTTGATTAATAAGTAAGATAACTAGCTATTTGGGTCAAAAGCCTAAATATATCATTTAGTGGGAGACTGTTGAGTGTTAGAAAATGCATATTTATAAAGGAGAAAATCGTCATTTTACATTTCAAGTCTTACTAACAACCCTTACTTTTATGTGTTTAAGTTTCTTGTAATTTAATTATGTGTGTTTTATTTTAATTAAGTATTTTATGTATTTTAGGGGCATCATAGTCATTTCACAATAAACGAGAGATCAAATGGCAAAACGGACATCATTTTTGAACTCAGGACGACCGAAAACCTTAGGAGGAGCATAAAAGGAAAAATGGCACTGTTCACATGTACGGTACTATTCACATGTACGGGTACTGTCTACGTTACTGTTCACGGCACTGTTCACATAGACGGCTCGATGACGTGGCATTGACCGATGATGTGGCATTGACTGATGAGGTGTCATGATCCTGTTGGACTAAAATTCTTATGTACTGTTGATGGTGACGTAGCAGCATATTAGTGGACCAAAAAAGTAAGGGTTGTTAGTAAGACTTGAAATGTAAAATGACGATTTTCTCTTTTATAAATATGCATTTTCTAACACTCAACAAAGACTCCATTTAATTAGTTTGTGTGTAAGAGGCCTTATGTTATTTTACAAGGTGGGTTCCCTATAGAAAAAGCAAGTAACGTGAGTTTTGATTTTGATTATTTGGAGCCTATGGTTTTCACTAAAGGGAGATATAAAAGGCTTATTTTCTCTAAAGAAAAATGAGACCAGCCACTTTATATATACTAGAGAAAAAGATTTTTCTCTCTATTGTTGAGAGAAAAATTTTCTCGTACTAGTTTTTTGGTAGTGATAAAGGCGCCCACACGTCAAGTGTAGATCAAACCTGAGTCATAACCTGGAAGATCATGGGTGACAGTTCGTGATCTAACAAGCGTGGTGGTGACGGATTGTGATCTAACAGGCATGGTGGTGACGGATCGTGATCTGGGAGCCTAAATCACTTCAACGGAAAAATCTAAATCGGATTTTCAAGGTACGATTTCTAGATTACGTATTCTTATATATTATATGAGAGCAATCTTAAAAAGATTTTATAAAAAATTTAAAAAGCCAGATCTTTCCCCAACAGAAGATTGGGAAGAATTGGATGAAAGAGCTACAAATGCTAATGATTATGTCTAGCAAAGAATATTCTTGTGAATATAGGAAAAGTTCATTCGGCAAAAGAACTTTGGGGGAGATTAGAAAATTTGTATTATACAAAAAGCATTTTTAGTTATTTATACCTTAAAGAGTAATTTCACAAGCTGAAAATGGTTGGAGGTACAAAATTTCTAATCTTCTTAGCGTTCTCAATGGCCTCATGATAAAATTAAAAGCTATTGGAGTTAAAATTGAAGACGAGGACAAGGTACTTAGGCTATTGTGGTCGCTTCCAACTTTCGACAAGCATTTGTTGCTTACTTTAATGTATGAGAATGATCTTGAAGAAGTTACTAGTACTCTACTTTCAGAAGAACGAAGGTTGAGTGATAGAAGTAACGAAGCTTCTGATGATCCAGCATTAATAGTTGATAGTTGAAAGAAAAATAACTCCAAGAAGAAATAAGTCTTTTGGGTGTGTGGACAATCAGGACACCTTAAAAGAGATTGTCAGAAAGTGACTGAAGCAAGTCCCGCAAGTGGCTCTATGTTAGTATATGAAGATACTAATAGTATTTCTGTTGGAAAGTCTCTCATTTTTATGGGAGACGATAGTACCTGTAATAGATGATGAAGGCATCCTTATGGCAAGTTGCTAGTACCATAAAAGAGGTGTGTTATTGCTTATGGGTCCGCAAGATTTGCCCACAAGGCATGGTTTGACATTTATGCAAAGCGTGTGGTAGAATTTTTTATGTTGATGGCTAAGGACTCTTAAAGAAGCCAAACATGAGAGTGGTTATTTTCAGCAAGGTAACCGACATGTGCCGAATATGTATACTCTAGATAAGGTGGAGTGTGATGATTCTCAATGTAGATAATTATGGATATTGTATAAAGCATATAATTTTATCCTTGGTGGAGTGATTTTGATAAGATCTATGTGAATGTGGTTCTGGTGGAATAAAGAAGGTGAAGACAATATAGTTGATCTTGTTTTATCTCCTAATAAAAAAACTCGCCAAGGCGCACTACTAGAAAAATGGGCTACCATGACAGAAAATATCTGTCATCCGACCCCTCTTATGACAGAGCTTCCATCTGTCATTGTAGCCCTTGTCATAAATTTATGATAACATTTTATCTATCACATGTTCCTGTGACAATGTATATCTATCACGCATATGTCACGAACCAAGCGACGTCGTTTTGCAAGGGTTTTGAGAATTAATTGGAAATTTTAGCAGGTAATTTAAATTATATTGAATTTGGTGGGCTTTTTCAAAATCTTTCATATATTAATTATTCACATTCTCTGTCATGAGATTTAAGGTTTAAAAAATAAAATTATTATTTTTAATTTTGAAATTATAATAATACTAATTAATATTATTTAAATTCCAGAATTTTGAAATAGAAATAACAAAAGCCACATTTTAAAATTTGAATTAATTGAAATAAAAATTACATTCAAATTCATAAAAACTATCAAATACCAAATATCACCGTATACTAAAATTTTCAATTACTTGAAACTTCCAACAAATAGTATCATCAAAATACATGGTGAATCAAATCCGTAAGAATTGCTCATAAATTCTCTACAATATTCAATCACTACCCCATCATCATTAGAAAAACAATTAATTCGTAAAAAGAACACTGATAGTAAATTCCCAAGAGCCACCAACATCATCTGAAACACAGATTACATTTAGATGAGTGCTAGAAGAATATATATTAGTGTATTGGCCACTTACAATTAACCCAATTCATGATAAGAGTATTTTTCCAAGATTACAAATTAATTAACGCACAACATCTAACAACACAAAACCTCCGTTACATAATTAAATAAAAATCCATCAAAATTCTATGCTCTTCTCTTGATTCCCCTATTCTCCTAAAGTTTCACCATCCTTTTCTTTATTTCTACTCTTTTTTTTTTTAATCTTCTCTTTATTCTTCTTCCACTGTATTTGTTCAAATTTGTTTATCAATCTAAGTTCTAAAACACATATATTACACTGAGACTCCAAGCAACGCAAATCCATTTAACTTGTTCATTAGGGCAAGAAAATCTTGGCTAAGAAGCAGCATGTGGAAGTATTTCAAAATGACTAGAGAAAGACTTGCTCTAGAACTATGAAAATTAGCATATAAAAAGAAATAGAAAACATTAAATAAACAAAACACCCAAAGATTTCATCACATAAAGCAAGGGCAAATTATGAGCGATTTCATCACATGAAGCAAGGGCAAAATTATTATCACATCCCACTTCACACAACTCATTACATACCTTACCTCAAGGCATTACCTCAAGAACAAATACTCTGAAAAATCATGGATATCATTTGGCCTGGAATGATCAGCAGAAAATAAAAACGTTAACAAAGTGCTGCAGCAACGATATCAGAACAATTTCAAACTTAGATAGATTCTCTCTTGGGGAGTCCAATATTCTCATCAAACCTTCGACTTTTATAAAATTTCACCAGATGGAGCAAACCAACTCAATCAATTTCCAGTACAATAGTGCATATATATCATATATCAATATTGAGAACTGGTAAGTGCAACATGGTCCACAAACCAAAACATTTCCAACTAATAAAGCACAATATGTGACAAATCAAATAAAAAAATACCTTCCAAAAAGTTCAACATGTCAATTAAGAGAAAAATTATAGGATTCATATCAGTGCATCCATAAATGGCCTAGTTTCTCTGTCAACAAGTTAGTCATAAGCACAAGTCAAAATAAATCATTTCACTGAAATGCTAGAAGACCAAGCAAATAAGCACAATCACCACCACACAAAGCATTTGCATTTCCAAAAATGTAGTTCACAAAGATTTTGCAGAAGATATCTTTCTAATAGAAAAACACAAGCACCAATCAATTGTAATGGGTTTGAGAACTACCAAAGTAGTTTTCACAGTTGAAGAATAGTCTCTCACAAAAATTCACTTTATGCGAATACCTCTGGTGAATAGATTTTGCATACATTTTGGTGGGCCTACGATGTGCTCAATATATTTAATAAATAAATGTGAGAATAATAACAATACCTTAGATGTTGTATTAGGTAAGGCAAATTATGCTTCAATCCGAACTCTCCAAAAGGCCTAGAAACAACAGAAAAATTCCTTAATTGTATTTCATTAAGAGTAAGTCAAATCAAAATCACATATTCCTCTAAATTTGGTTAACTTGTCGCTAAGGAAATTATTCAGTGTGCCAACAACATTGAAAGAAAGATGGGGCAGAGTGTCTAGACTGCTGTAATTGCTCGTGCCTGAGCAACAACATCTCCATTCTTCTCTAACTGATTTATCTGATAAATCAAAACAGTCATGTAAGATTGTTATCCAATTAATTAAGTAAACAATGTTAGAAGTTTGTATCGTCACAATCTACTCAATAAAGAACAATAAAGAAGTAAAAACAGAGAAGCCATCACTCCACACTCAAAAAATTTCTCTCACTTTCTCGCCAACCAAACACTCCTTTTCCTCTCTCAAAACCTCGTCTTACCACTCAAAACCCACTAAATTTCAGCTCAAATTCTGCCAAAATTTTACCCTAAGTCGAAGACGTAGTAGCTAACTCGCTGTCTTTCTCACATCGCCAACTCCTCGCAGTACAATCTTCTCCGATCCGACTCCACGTAAATAGCACGCTGCCACTCGCGTGTCACAAAATCGTTCCACGAAGGCCATAAAGCGGAGTCATTGGCACGTTAGTCCACGAACTCGAAGTCAGTCCTTTAAGGCCATGAAGCGGCTTTATTTTTTTTCCTTTTATTGGCATAATTTTAGGGATTTTGAGAAATTTATGGTGATTGTTGTCTCTTCAAAAGAAAAAAAAAAAAAGAACTAATCACTTACCTCTCCCGAAAGAAGTTAGTAACAGTGTCTCGAACTTGAAGAAGATCAGTTGTTCAAGCTATAAAAGGGAAATGTGAATAGCCAGCAAGCTGTGGAGTGGGGATGAAGATGGCGACAAAGACGAACAACAGCAATTTGTTGTCGGCAAGTGTGATGGTGTATTTTTGTGTGATTCGGTTTGGATGTAGAAATTGGGGTTTTCTATGTGAAGTTCGAAGGAGTGTCCAACACTTAGAATTTTTTTTAAAGGCTTCAAGACACGGTGTCGTTCAATGCCCAAATTGGCCAATCTTAAACTCACCGTTTCATTACTATATTAATATGCTATCATGTGCAAGTGACAGATAAAGAAACTATCACAAATCTATCATGCCTTGTTGATTTATGAAAATTCTATTACATGTGTGTCATATTTTTGTGATAAATGACTAATTTTTTTATATCTATCACAAAAATTCTGTCATAATAGCTTATTTTTCTAGTAGTGGCGGAAATTGTTAGAAAATATGTTTCCTTTTTCAATGAGAATTTGTAAACCCCAAATAAAGATATTTACTAGGCTTTTCTTATTTAGTAGTTTTCTTATTCAGGAGGATTCTTATTTAAGGAATAAGTAATTTCTCCTTTGTGACTTAAGTTATTTAAGGAGGAATATAAGTAGTACAAGAAAATGAATACTTCTTCTACAAGAAACTGTCAATATATATATATGTTAGAGTCACTTATTTGTATAACATAACAATCAGTTTTCTCTACAAGTACATAATTTCTAGTGTTAGATAAATTATAGGTCTATTGAGAGATTGGATATTATTGGGTTTTGGTGTGAGAAAAATAATAGAGTGATTGTAGTAATTTTTCACATAGTGGATTTTTTCTCTCATTGTTCTTGTCGGCCGTAGATTTTCTCTGATATAGGAGTTCTCTACGTAAATTCTTGTGTTATGAGATTGATTTAATTCTCCATCTATTTTCTTTTTATTGTTTGTTAGATATTTTTACTTATAAGATCTTGTGTGGGATTAAAAATTCCCTAACAATTTAGATTCTAGTGATCCACTTTATCAAGAGTAAGATTAAAATTCCGTTTATAAATAAGGATGTAATCTCTTTCAATTTCGATCTCTTATTAGCTTAGTCAAATCCAGGAATTGGTCGCAAGAAAAAATACTATAAAACTAATTAAACCTGTTAATCCGGCACTTTATAAGTTATAATCGCCTGCACCTAATAAATATTTTATATTTGTATATGTATACGTGAGCGCGACAACCATAAAAATATTAATGAATGCCACATACACGCTGATGTTTGGAACTTTTGTTATATTTTATTGCAATCGCATGAAATTGGAAATTTAGGAATCTATTGAAGCCATGCTGCGCATTGGATCGTCGAGTCAGTACTTAGTGGAACGGTGGAAGTGTAGACAATTCAGAAGTGAAAAAGTACTAGGCTGCAAGGATCCTAAATTATCCTTCTTTCGAGACAACGTACATTCTTCATATGAGGGATGGCAATGGGGACCGCCCGGTACAGGTTTGTAATTACTAAATTTATATCTACATAAAATTTAAATGATCAAATCCACCCGTAGTCGGCGCAGATTTTTATTTTCTTAAGAAAATTCGTCTGCTGCGGATTTTGACAATTACCAAACTTAGAATGGTACTGATGGATTTTTAATGGGATTCCACACTTAAAATTACAAAATATTAAAATGTATTTTTAACAAAACCTAAAAATTTAAATTATAAAACTCAAATATAAATTTATAACCATAAACTAAAATTTCAAATATAAATTTATAACAATAAACTAAAATTTCAAATAAAATATTCAATTCTAAATCTATTCAATGTAAATGAAAAATTAAAATTTCAACATTAATCCAACACTAATTTTCAAATATATGTATGAAATACATAAGTCCATCAAACTGCAAAAGTGCTTTCAATTAAAAAAAAATACAAACTAGCATCCAAAAAGTAACAACATAATTATGCAAAAGTAGCAACACTTCACCAGCATTAATTATCATCTCATATTCTCATTTAGCACAAGCTCTAAAAGTTAAAATTCTTCATTTCATTTGCCATTATTAGCACCCATCTAACACAATTCCTACAATAATGATTTAAGATTAGTATTTTCTAATCAGTAATACTTTCTAAACATTAATCTGAAGAACAAAATTATAATAAGTATATAATAATTCATAATTTTATAATAATTGCAACAAGTATATAATATTCCATAAGTACAATTTAAAATTTAATAAGTGTATAATAATTCGTAAGTATATAATAATCCATAATTATGTAATGAATTAATTTGTATGTAATAATTATAATAAGTATTAAAATTATTAAAATTTAAAAAAAATAATTGAAAAATGTGCGGGTTGGGCCGAATATTTGGCATATACCAAACTCGCCCGTGACCCAGTGTGAGTTTTAATTTCTGATATCAAACCTGCTCGTGACCTACAAAACTAGCAACAGCTGGCGGGTTTTGATGGGTATGTTTGAACATATTTGCGGGTTTATGGGTACTATTGCCATCTCGACTTCATAGAGGGATTGGCATGCAGTTTATTTATCTCTACAATCTTTGTTTAAGAGGTGGTAAATATTTTTTTAGTCCCTATTGTTGTGCAAATTTTATTATACTTGCAAGCACACAAATCTATTATAGAATAGATTTTGTGGTGACGAGTGTTGATTCCACGAGTAGGTAGATTTAATTATGTGTATGGTTAATTTTCTAAGTGTCAATGTGAGTTGGTTGGAAGTGAAAATTTTTTTATCTTAAGATTTAAAATAAAAAGGTGGAATAAATTAAAGATGAAATCAATGCAAATGAAATGCTTGAGTCTCCAGATTTACACTCAACATTCAACATGAACTAAATATTTTCATTTTAGTTCTGATTAATTTATGAGGGGAGTGTTTCCACTCCTCATAATCCTTACTCTAATAAATATGGTATCAAGCGTTCAGTGTGCCAAAGGACATTGATCTTCCACTAAATGTAGTGTCAAGAATACATTGCGCCAGACGATAATAATTATTTTGTCGACAATGTGGCAAGACCATCCACTAAATAGCTTAGATACACTCTCTGTCAACACTGACTCAAGACGACTCACAAAATACTAGAGGGAAATTTTCTCTCTAATAAATATAGTGCTAAGTGTTCATTGTGCCAGACTGTAACAATCTTTCACTAAGGAGCTGATATACGTGCAAAATTTAGACAAGATACATTATCTGTCAACAGTGAGTCAAAACAACCACATAAATTAGAGAGGAAAAGAGAATAAATTTACCTAATTAAGCGAATGAATCATGTTGAGACTTTACCTTCAACCCAAGCTTCAAAATAAAATAGCCACTCATAATTGAACTAGGGATAAATTAGTAATTTTATTAAAATACATAGAAAATACAATATGGAGAGAGAATTACATCAAATTGGAGCTCAAAAATGGATTCAGGGCTATCAAATTAGGGGAAAGCTCTTTATTTATAGATACAATGGGTAATTCATAGCCACTAGATGAAAACAATTTGGACACTCATGATTGCGTCACGTGGCAAGTTTTGATTGACTGGAACACATCATTAGTTAACACCATATCAGCATTTCGATCCAATTAGATGTTACCACGTCATCGGTCAATGCCACATCATTATTTTGGTCCAATAACATCCTGTCACATCATCAGTCAGTGTCACATCATCAGTCAATGTTACCTAATTAGTCAATGCCACATCATTGGTCCAATAGGATGTTGTCACGTTATCGGTCAATGCCATATCATCGTATCGTATGTGTGAACAGTACCGTATACATGAACAATACCATATACGTGAACAATATCGAACACCCTTTTATGCTCCTCCTAAGATTTTCAATCATTCCGAGTTTAAAAGTGCCATTCGTTTTGCTGTTTGATTTCTCATCAGTCGTGAAATGGCCAAAATATCCCTGAAATACATGAACTACTTAATTTATAATAAAACACACATAATCTTAGAAAATTTAAACATATAAAAATAGAAATGTTAGTGAGATTTAGAGCACGAAATGACAACTTTACCCTTTTATAAATATGCATTTTCCAGTACTCATCACCTATGTTTTGATTTAATTACTCATTTAGTTCCTATATATATTTTAAAACATGCCTCGAGATATTTTTGGTATTAAATATGTTACTCTCCTACCCTTACTCTTTTTTTGTTTTTATAATAATACCCTTACAACAATATTCTTAAGGAGAAAAAAATTAATTTATCAAATAAGCCTTAAAAGAAATATAAAAATTGGCATAATTTTTTTGTTATTATTTTACTTTTAGGATTAATTTTTTAAATTAGCTTGTTTATAAATAATTGTTAGTAAGATTTCCATAAGGATATTAAACATTGTTTAGAGTTGGGTGGTACTAATTAATTTATAAAATAATAATTAGCATGATTGTTGCAAGGGAGTAGGAAATACTAGTTTTTTTAGAATGATATTTATTGGTTAATTTGCTAAGTAATAGTTAATTTGTTTATTAACTTTTTCAATAGATAAATAAATTGATGTCAAGAATATTATAGTAAGGGTATTATTGTAAAAGTAAAGAAAAAATAAGTGCAAGCACGTAATATATTTAAGAGCAGGAGTGTCTTGAGGTATTTTTCAAAATGTAAGGACCAAACAAACACTTAAGTCAAAATATAAGGGTTAAATAAGCATTTACCCTTTCACAAAATATATATACAAGTGATTTTATAGTAATTTTTTGATGGGTTTTTAACTCTCTTACCAATAACTTTGAAAATTTTAAACTGAATATAGGGGAGTTGTAGGAATTTTAGAATACATTGGAGATAATATAACCAATTAGTACATGTAAGATTTGTGTAAATTAATTTAATATAATTACCACTCACATGGTGGTTTTTCAAAATAAATACACGTATATTATATCATCATTTACTTATTGTAGAACTTCTCATGGAGTTAAAATAGACAAGAAACATTTCAAAGAAATAAGTTAATATAAATATATACAATAACGCATGAATTCGCTCAAGTAGTTTTAAGCAGTTTTCTTTAATTGACTACTTGAGTTTGAGTCATGACCCATGAGAGAGATAGATGATAAAATTACTATTATCGATGAACTTTTTTATTTATCTTTTCTAAAATATTATGTTGATGTCTAAAAATAGAAGCTTGGCCGAATTCAAGTTACGTAAGTTATGTGTATTCTTTAGTATACCCAAGGTACTGTTACGAGGAGTGTGAATCATAATTTAAAAGGCATGGAAGCACCTAAGGCTAAATTGATATTGAACTTTTGGGTAAAATCATTCGGAAGACCTCAGCACATAAAAATAAAAAAAAAATGTGTCTTGTGACACGAGGCTAGTGGAGAATAGTCATCTTAGAAGTCTCATGAAGCCCATAGAAGACTAAAACCTATGTTTAGACTTACCGTAGGATACATTAATCATGACTCAAACACTATATACAAATACATTTATCAACAAAAAAAAAATTTATGACTTAAACATTATATACTGACTTAAAAATAATCTTTAACAAAAGTTTTTCTATATATATATATTCTCTAGTGAGTTTGCATACAAAAGTATAAAAAAAATTCAATATATTAAACATGTATTTTTTGTCGGTTATTGGCATTCTCAGTTTATCAAAATGAGGATGTCCTCACCAAAGACATATTTTAAATGAAACAATGTTTATTTTCTTTTTAATATAAAAAGAATATTCAATTAATATTTATAAAATAAAATAGTGGATAGTACTAATATAATATCATGAGTGAAGAAATGCTTCTGGCATTATTATTTTTTTTTTTTTGGTTTTGACATTGTTAACAATGCTTCTGGCATTGTTAACTAACTGATCAGTTGCCTTTGAAGAATAGTCAGAACATTTCTTTGATTTAAAAGATTGTGAGCATGATATAACTAAGTTATTATCCTTAGATATTTTTAATGAAATGTGTGGTGAGCCATTTATTCATCGAAATCATACTCTTTTGATTGTTAATACGCTGTGCATTTGTAACTCAAATTGCACTTTATTGGGGTTCGTAAAATGGATAACTCAAATTGCACATCCTTGGCCTGATCTTGACTTTGGTATTTCGGGTTAGGTGTTTGACAAGTAACACTAACTTTAATTTTTAATATCATGAAGCCCCTCCAAAATTGGTTAGACACGGACTTCTCTCTCGGGGTAGAGAGGCTTGCATGGGAGCGTGAGGGGTTGTATGGACCCATGTGGTCACTCCCTGTGAGTGGAACTTTTATTCCAAGGCAATAAGCTCTTGGGTTTGGTGTACTGGTGGGGAAAAGTTCATCTCAGTTCTAGTCAGTGTGGAGAGCTGGGGCACGGTTTTAATCGTTAGTGAGTGGCAATACCTCACCCCCTGCCATAGGCATCAAACACCATGGATACTGAAGAGATAATTCGCAAATGTCAAGCAATACATATTAGAGAGGAAGAAAAAGCTAAAATAACTCTAGCAGTGAATCTGGGAAGAAAGCCAGAACAAGTGCTGGCGGGCTGCTTAGTGGGCAAAGTTCTACTCACAAGGGCAGTGAATAACGAGGGGTTTAAGGCCGCGTTACAACAAGTATGGAGGACTGTAAAAGCAGTCAAATCGAATGTGTGGGCAACAACACTTTCCTGTTCAAATTTGCGGATGAAGCGGATAAAAAATGAGTGCTAACAGGGGGACCATGGCACTTTGACAGGGCATTGATTGTCCTCGCTGAGCCACGGGGGATCGGGGAAGTTGCCAAACAAGAGTTCACTCATGCATTATTTTGGGTACAGATTCGGAATGTCCCTTTAGCGTGTATGGACAAAGACTTTCTATGGGAGTTGGGCGGGAAGATTGGATCAGTGGAGGAGGTCCAAACGGATGAAAATGGAGATTGTATTGGGGAATATGCTCGGATACGAATTTCAGTTAATATAACACAACCGCTTGAGAGGATTTTATTCCTCAAGCAAGAAGGTGACATTGATATTCCAATGCCGGTGGTTTATGAACGCTTGCGGGATTTCTGTTATTGTTGTGGCATAGTTGGGCATCAATACAAAGAATGCGGCAAGTACCAAAACCAACCAAGAGAAGAGCTACCTTTTGGGAGTTGGATGAAAGCGCTTACGGTGGGGGGTTTTACCAAGAGGCATCAAAATAGGGGCAGGTGGAACCATGGGACTGGACATTCGGGTGAGAAATCAGCAAGCTCAGGAACTCATAGTTTCCAGAATCAGCAAGGCCACCAACACGACACCCGGATAGGAACACATGGGTCGGGTCCAAGCGCAGAGGAAATGGGGCAAACCTTGGAGCATGCGAAGCATGATGATGGGATAGGAGATGTAGCTGAGCAACATTTAATGCGAGGAGTGGTTCAAGCAGGGGACACGGAGGCAACTGATGGCCACAAGCAAGCTCAGACCAGTGGCACTGCAACAGCCCCAAGGAAAAAGGGGACTTACGCGGGAAAGGGTATTCCAAAAGAGGGGGAAAAAATACACCTCAATCTGCACGTGGGAGATGGGCAACCTGATGGGCCGAGGGAATCCAAATTGCAGCCCATCAAGAGGAAGTGGAAGAGATTACTTAGAGAGCTAAGTGAGGAGGGGGGGGATGTTGAGGTGCAGGCTCGAAAAAGGCCAAGGGGGACACAGCTCGGGCACAGCCCAAGGAAAAGAACCAAACCATCAAACTCCAACATGCTCGCAACCAACAAACTGGAGCTGGTCTCTCCAACGGCACGACTTCAAGTGTGGCGGGAAATTCTGATGCTGGAAGAAGTGGAAGTGAGGGCAGCAAATAACATGGAGATATCGGCGGAGGCTGGTGACTAGCCCCGCCGAAAGCTATGAATATACTTAGCTAGAATGTTCGGGGTTTGGGGAATCCCCGAGCATTTCAAGCCTTACGGAAAATCCTCTCTTTGCATGGTGCTCAGCTGGTGTTTTTGTGTGAAACGAAGGTATCAACCATGCAAATGAATGAGATTGCACATAAGCTGAGTTTTGAGAATTGTTTGGCCGTAAATGGCAATGGCAAGGGAGGTGGAATAGCAATGCTCTGGAAGTCAGACTTTGATGTGCAAATAAAATCCTACAGTCAACACCACATTGATGCCGAAACTCATATGCCAAATGGCAACCAAATGCGGGTTACGGGCGTGTACGGGCACCTGGAAGCAAGTCAGAAAAAACACACTTGGTTGCTTCTTAGGCGGTTGGCGGCCCTATCATCTAGCCCTGGCTGTGTTGTGGAGATTTTAACGAAATTTTGCATTTGGATGAAAAAAGGGGCGGTAATGACCGAAGGGTGAATTCCATTACTGACTTCCGCGAAGCATTGAGGGATTGCGGCCTGAAGGATGTCAGGTTTCGGGGTATGCTTTTACTTGGAACAATGGACGATATGGGAAGGGCTTCGTAGAGGAAAGGCTGGACAGATTTGTTTGCTCTCAAGCATGGAGTGACAATTTTGTGGGCTGTGCAGCACGCCACCTAGATTCGTGGACTTCGGATCACTGTCCAGTGTTGCTGACTGTTCACGGAAGACGGGAGGGCTTGAATAATAGGGGTAGACATTCCTCGCGACTCCATTACGAGGACATGTGGAGCTCGTATGATGAGTGTCACGAAATAGTTAAGGAGGAATGGAGGTTGTTTCGGGCTTGGGACAGTGAAGATCCAGCCATTTCTTTCCGTCAAGCGTCAAGAGTATCGATGGGCAGGCTTTGGGATGGAGCAAGATGGAATTTCGGAAGCGTGACAGAACATTGGAGAAGCTGAAGAATCAGCTGCGAGAGCTCAAGCAATCTAAGGTGCAATTTGTGAATGGGGAGGAAATCAGAAAAGTGGAGAAGCAAATCCAAAATATTCTTATGGATGAGGAAATTTTCTGGAAGCAACGCTCAAGAGTAGATTGGCTCAAGGAGGGAGACAAAAACACAAAATTCTTCCATGGCAAGGCGTCGGCAAGAAGAAGAAAAAACAGAATATGGGGGATTGAAGACAATGCCGGGAGCTGGATTGAGAAGCCAAATGATGTAGAGCTTGAATTCTGCAACTACTTCACCAACCTTTTTACATCCACCCAGCCGAGCCAACACCAAATTGCAGCCGCTTTGGATGGAATGAATCCGCGAGTTACTGCCAGCATGAATGCGAGTTTTGGGGAGCCTTTTTCTGCTGAGGAAGTGGTGGAAGCCTTGCGCCAAATGTGCCCAACGAAGGCTCCGGGGCCGGACGGATTACCAGCAGTGTTTTTCCAAAAGCATTGGCTTTCGGTCAAGGAGGGAGTGCTCACCACATGTCTGCACATTCTTAACTCTCAAGGTACCATAGGTTCTCTAAATCATACTTACATTGCGTTGGTGCCGAAAATTGGAAAGCCTAGGAAAGTGATAGATTTTAGGCCTATTAGTTTGTGCAATGTTATCTATAGAATTGTTGCTAAAACTATTGCCAATAGATTTAAGCAAATCTTGCCCGAAATTATCTCCCCGTCTCAAAGTGCTTTCATCCCCCAAAGGCTGATCACTGACAACATAATAGTTGGCTATGAATGTTTGCACAAAATAAGACATTGTAAAGGCAAGCGAAATGGCTTAATGGCTTTGAAGCTTGATGTTAGTAAAGCTTATGACCGTTTAGAGTGGGATTTTTTAGAGCAAACCTTAAAAAAACTAGGCTTCTCGCATCAGTGGGTTGGTTTAATTATGAGGTGCATTAGCTCGGTTTCTTTTTCGGTGCTAATCAATGGCTCAGTGAGGGGTTTTATCAAGCCTTAGCGGGGTTTAAGACAAGGCTGCCCCCTCTCCCCGTATCTGTTTATTACATGTGCAGAGGTTCTCTCATCTTTGCTGCAGCGGGCTGAGCAACAAACACTCATTCATGGTCTATCTTTTGGGCACGAGTTGAGGATCTCGCACCTCTTTTTTGCTGATGACAGCCTCATCTTCAGCAAAGCTTCCATGGCCGATTGTCACAACTTGAAGATGATCCTTGAGTGCTACTCTACAGCCTCCGGCCAAATCTTTAATTTCGAGAAATCTTCCCTCCTCCTCAGTGGCAACGTTCAGCAAGAGAGAGCTGCGACGATTGGGAACCTTTTTCAGCTCAATATTGTGTCAAGACATGATAAATATTTAGGACTCCCGTCTATGATCGGAAGGAAGAGGAGTAGTTTTTTCAATGATATCAGGTTGAGGGTCTCAAATAAGATCTCAAGTTGGCAGCACAAATTGTTTTCTTGCGGAGGGAAAGAGGTCTTAATCAAAGCGGCTGTCCAAGCTATCCCAGCCTATGCAATGAGCGTATTCAAATTGCCGATGGGGGTGTGTGATGATATTCAAAAGCTGGTGGCAAATTTCTGGTGGGGCTCCAAGAGGGAAGGGCGAAATATCCACTGGGCGAAGTGGGAAAATTTGAGCAAAGCGAAGTGCCGGGGAGGAATGGGCTTCCGTGATTTCTCAAGCTTCAACCGAGCTCTCCTAGCAAAGCAAGGATGGAGAATTCAGCAAAATCCAGATTCGTTGGTGGCAAGGATTCTGCAGGCCCGATATTTCCAGTCAAGGAGTTTTTTGGATGCCAAACTCGGTTCAAACCCTTCATATATTTGGAGGAGCATTTTGTGGGGAAGGAAAATTCTCTGCTCGGGCTCTAGGTGGAGAGTTGGCAATGGTCAGAAAATTCATGTTCATGGGGCAAATTGGATCCCACAGCCCTCAACCTTCCAACCAGTCTTCAAGCCATCGTTGCCTCCTGATGCTATGGTTTCAGAGCTGATCAATGAGGAAAACTGCTGGGATGAGGAGAAGATTTATGTGCATTTCCATAAGATGGATGCTGATGTAATTGCTCAGATCCCTCTACCTCGAAGCCCAAGGGAGGATGAGCTGCTTTGGCATTACGGAAAAAATGGCCAGTTCTCGGTTAGCAGTGGTTATCAAACAGCCTTTCAACTCAAATTCCCAGTCGTGCCTTCAAGCTCAGTGAATTCCAAAAACGAATGGAATATTATTTGGTCTCTTGCATTGTCCCAAAAGATTAGGATTTTTGTTTGGCGAGCAGCAAAAAACCAGCTCCCCTCAGCTGAGAATCTGTGGAAGAGGAAAATTATTCAGGAACCTACTTGCCAAGTGTGTAAGCTGGACACGGAAACTGTCTTTCATGCTCTAGTGGGCTGCAAATCGGCTGAGAAAGTTTGGAAGCTGATCCATTTTGCAGAGGATATTCATGCAGCTCATAGCCATGATGTGTTAAGTCTACTGCATGCTATGGGAAAATTGAGAAGCCGAGATGACCTGGAGCTGTTAGTAACCATTTTCTGGGCAAAATGGAATGCTAGAAATCAACTAATCTTTAAGGGAAAAAGGGAGAACCCCAGCATTTTGATTGCTAAAGCTGAAGCTCTGATTGCAGCCTACAAGAGGGTTCACTGTCCAGCTGAGATATGCAGCAAACCAGAGCAGAGAGCCACTCTCCAGAAATGGAACCCCCCTCCCGATGGCTTTATCAAAGTCAATACTGATGCAGCCATCAGTGTAGAAAAGAGCTTGGTGGGGCTGGGGGCAGTGATCAGAGATGAACTGGGGCATGCTAGAGCAGCTGCAATCAAAGTATCCAAGCTGCAGGGTGATGTCTCGTTTGCAGAAGCAGAGGCTATGGAATGGGGGCTGGTGGTGGCGCGAGATACAGAAATGCAAGCTGTAATTGTGGAATCAGACTCTCTAGGAGTGGTTAATCTAGTTAACAACAAGCAGGGCAGCAGGTCCGAGATCTTTTGGGTGGTATCCGAAATTCAGAAGTTAACGGAAAAATTCGAGCGAGTTAGTTTTAATTATACACCTAGATCTTGTAATGCTTTTGCCCACTCTTTAGCTAAATTAGCTTTAGAGACTTGCGAGACTGTTGTGTGGAAGGATTCATACCCTTCACAAGTGTTGAATCTGTTTCATCTTTGATTTAATGGAAATCTTCTTTCAAAAAAAAAAAAAATTGGTTAGACACGTTCAATACTTCTTTTGAAGCTTCTCTTTTTCAGTTTTTTCTTACGATGAAGCCTCAAACAGGCTATATTTAGGGCTTTTTTATTTTCTATTTTTCTGAAGAGAATAGAGGGTAGGAAAGCTTAAATGCTCTTTAGTACCTCTATTTTTCTCTAGAATCCGAACTCACAACTCAGATTCAAGTAACTCAAATTCGGTAAACCAACTAAAGAAGGTCAAAACCCTTAAAATTAATTCACTTTCTAACCAATTTTTTTCCTCAGACATCACAATGTAGCATTCTAAACAATTTGCTAAGTAGTAGTTTCCTAGCTAGTTGGGAAAAAAGTTTAATGGCGATAATTTCCAGTGAATAAATAGAGGAAAATAATTAAAACAGACGGCAGAAACTAAACCAGAAATTATATTATCTGGCATTCTAACAAATCAATACTGGTATAAAAAAAAAAAGGTATTGTTATATCTTTACTACTATAAAATTGAAAAATTAAAAACATTGAAAAAAAAAAGAAAAAGAAAATCCCAAAGTTCCAGATTAAACATTAAACATTAAACATTGTTGATAGCCTTGTTTCCTTTCTGCAACTCCACGCCACCATTGGTGACGAAATCGTCTTCGCCAACATAACGGGACCAGAACCAGTGATTCTTCCAAACTTGACCCATTTCTTCAATTGGAATCCCATTCGTCTCAGGCAAGAAGAAAAAGATAAAAATGGACATCACCAATACGAAGAATGCGAAGAAAATGAACAAGCCAAACTTGAGATGGCACAGCATGTTCAAGAAAATTTGTGCCACTACGAATGTGAATGCCATGTTGACAGACACATTCACACTCTGTGCCGCCGATCGGATTTCGAGGGGGAAAATTTCACTGGGCACCAACCATCCGAGGGGACCCCAAGACCAGGCAAATGCAGCAACATATAAGCAGATGAAAAGCACAACAACAACGGCGTACCACTTGGGTAATTCTCCCGGATTCCCATCAACTCCGAATTTAGCACCAATGCAAGCAGCAACAATAGCCTTAGACAATACAAATAAGAGTTAAGTAGCAGATGTCATGAATTAAATAATAGTTAAAGAGTAAGAGTTAAAGCTGGTAACAAATATCTAGTACCTGGCAGATTAACATTTGAGTGCCCCCTTCAAGGAAAAGAGATCTCCTTCCCCACTTGTCGACGCCGTAAATAGAAACCAATGTTGCGCAAGCATTGACAAGGCCGGTGATCACGGCGGACATGAGTGATGCGTCATTGCCGAAACCAATTGTGTTGAACAAAACAGGAGCGTAAAACATGATCACATTAATGCCAGTGAGCTGCTGGAAGAATGGAATTAGAATGGCCATGGTAAGGTGAGGCCTGTACTTCCTTTTCAACAAGTTCCCCCAAGGATGTTCAACTTGCTTAGATGCTTCACTGGCTGCAACAAGATCATTGAACTCCTCATCAACATCATTAACGCCGCGAATTTTCCTAAGTTTCTCTCTGGCTTCATCGCGCTGGCCACGTTCAATCATTGAATTTGGTGTGTCCGGGAGGACGAGTGAGCCGATGGTGATGATGAGGGCAGGGACCATGGCACCGCCTAAGCTCAAACGCCATCCCCAGCCACCCTTTATCTTAGCGAAGAAGTAGTTCAACACATTGGCGATGAGGATTCCAATTGTGATTGACAACTGAAACCCAATGTTCAGTGCTCCTCTGTACTTGTAGGGGGCCATCTCGGAGAGGTACAAAGGCACGGATTGGTTTGCGAAGCCGATGCCGAAACCAAGCAAAAGTCGGCCAACGATGAGCATCCAAACGCCTTGGGCGAAGCCATTGATTAAGGCACCGGCGAAAAACAGGACGCCACCGAATAACATTGACTTTTTTCTTCCGAATTTTCTCGTCACGGATGATGCTACCAGCGATGATAGTAAAGCAGCCAAGTATAGCGAAGACGTGAACAGTGTCAACGTCTCGCTGTTGTATTGACAGTACTGATTCGTTGATGAGTTTGCCTGTTGCTTGCTGTACACCGACGGGAAAAACCTCTTCAAAAACGAAGGCATTGAGGTCACACCACCTGTCAATTCATCATTACAATCATAATTAGCCCCCCCCCAAAAAAAAAAAAAATCAATCAAACAAAAGATATACGAGTTGCGAACGAACGAATAAATTACAGGTATCTGCACTTGAGAATTTACTAATTTTTAGTAAATATAATTACCTGAAATCCCAATGTCGTAACCAAAGATGAGACCACCCATGGCAGCAACAATACATGTTACTGTGACGAACGGGGTAAGTTTTCCTGGGTAACCTTTGCCATTACCATTATCAAAAACGCCGGCAGCAGGCATAGTTTCCGCCTTTTATTTATTTATTTATTTCTTAATTTTAAGAAGTATTCTAAAAACACAGCAGATAGTCGCAGATGAATAGGGAGAAGAAAGAAAGCAGAAAAAATTGGACGAAATTGAAGAGCTGGGAGGCTTAACATAAGAAGAATTTACATTGGTTTTCGATCAGCACATGCAAGTGTTTATATAGATAAAATTTTAATTGTTTTCCGAATCCTTTTCTTATCCGCAATTTTATTAAACAACAACTCCGTTATTAAAGAAAATATTATTTTGTTTAATTTGTATTCCTTATTTAATTGTGATTTCTGTTAGGAAATACGTGTCCTCTTTCAGTGAGGATTTATAAATATTAAAATAAGATATTTTCTATAAATTTCTTATTACTAGTTTTCTTATTCAGAAAAATTCCTATTTAAAGAGAAATTAATTTTCCCTTTGAACTTAACTTATTGGAGGAGGAATATAATTAGTATAAGAAAATGATTACTTCTCCTACAATAAATAATCACTACATAGGGAGATTGAGTTCACTTATTTGCATAACACAAAAATCAAATTTCTTTGTAAGTAGGCAGTTTCTAATGTTAGAAAGGTGGGTTGATTGAGAGATTGACTGTTATTGGGATTTTGGTGTAATTATTTTCTAGAATGATTGTAATAATATTTCCCATAGTGGATTTTTTTCTCTCATCATCTTTGATGGGCATGATTTTTCTTTGGTATAAGATTATTTCACGTAAATTCTTGTGTTTTGTGATTTGTTTTATTCTTCATCTATTTTATGTATATTGTTTGTTTGATATTTTGCTTGCAAGATCTTGGGTGGGATTAAAAATTTTAGTGGCAAGTGGTATCAGAGCTGGAGGTTATTTTGCAAAGCAATTATGTCTACAAATAAATTTTCAAATCCTATGAGGATTAGGGTTGAAAAGTTTGGTAGAAGAATCAATTTTGTTTTGTGGTAAATTCAAGTCAAGGAAGTATTGATTCAATCTGGGCTACACAAAGCTTTAAAGGGCAAACCATCACTTGCTTCTAGCTGTAACTTTACAAAATCTATTATTACGAGTGAAGAAAATGTTGGGAAAATATGCTCTTTAAAAAGCATATGTGTTTATTTAATTGTAATAAACAATTTTTCTGATTAATAAAATAAATGAGGTATTTTATTCAAATATCTTAATTGCATTAATATTTTTATTAAAGTCCATTTAATCATATTATATGTATTTATGTGATCACCATGTGGATTCACAGAAGACATAAATACAAGTTATCTTATGATTAAATAAATTTAGTTCGCGGTTGATAAATAAAGTTGGGCACTTTATTTAGGTATAGATTGTAATAAATTCATTGAATGATTTGTCTTAATCATGTATGAATTTATTGATGTAGTACGACCACATTGAACAAGATCACATATGAGATTTAATTAACTTTGTAATAACTGTCAGACTTATTAAATCACATAGGCATTGATTTACTGTAATCTTAATCTTGAGTTAATTATGATTTCATGATTGTAATTGTTATTCCATTTGAGTTACCAATGAACACGACACATACTTGTGGTCAAGATTATCTTGTATCTTGGTGGGAGCAATTATGAGTATTGGAGTTATGGATTAACAATATAGAATTTGTACAACACAACTTTTGATGGGTTTTCGGCACTTTATCATAAAATTCTCTGGCCGGAGTGTATCAATATATTTAGTATGTTGAAAATGATCATTAGAGAAAACCAGTAAGTATCAAGGAACAAGATGTAATTAAATTGATTAGACAGTTGAGATATCGATTTAATTAATGATGTGGTACAAAGGATTGTGTAGTAAAGAAATCAATGTGGCTTGGGATGAATTATTATTCGAGTATACAATTATGGAGGTCAATTCCAATCTTTTAGTGGATTAGATTTGGAATTAAATAATTAGGCTATTTTAATTACAGGCCTAATTGTTATAGCCACTATTGTATGTTCCCAAATGATCCCTGGGTTAGCTCATTTAATTGACTGCACCACTACTTGATTAATAAGTAAGATAACTAGCTATTTGGGTCAAAAGCCTAAATATATCATTTAGTGGGAGACTCCATTTAATTAGTTTGTGTGTAAGAGGCCTTATGTTATTTTACAAGGTGGGTTCCCTATAGAAAAAGCAAGTAACGTGAGTTTTGATTTTGATTATTTGGAGCCTATGGTTTTCACTAAAGGGAGATATAAAAGGCTTATTTTCTCTAAAGAAAAATGAGACCAGCCACTTTATACATATTAGAGAAAAAGATTTTTCTCTCTATTGTTGAGAGAAAAATTTTCTCGTACTAGTTTTTTGGTAGTGATAAAGGCGCCCACACGTCAAGTATAGATCAAACCTGAGTCATAACCTGGAAGATCATGGGTGACAGTTCGTGATCTAACAAGCGTGGTGGTGACGGATTGTGATCTAACAGGCATGGTGGTGATGGATCGTGATCTGGGAGCCTAAATCACTTCAGCGGAAAAATCTAAATCGGATTTTCAAGGTACGATTTCTAGATTACGTATTCTTATATATTATATGAGAGCAATCTTAAAAAGGTTTTATAAAAAAATTAAAAAACCAGATCTTTCCCCAACAGAAGATTGGGAAGAATTGGATGAAAGAGCTACAAATGCTAATGATTATGTCTAGCAAAGAATATTCTTGTGAACATAGGAAAAGTTCATTCGGCAAAAGAACTTTGGGGGAGATTAGAAAATTTGTATTATACAAAAAGCATTTTTAGTTATTTATACCTTAAAGAGTAATTTCACAAGCTGAAAATGGTTGGAGGTACAAAATTTCTAATCTTCTTAGCATTCTCAATGGCATCATGATAAAATTAAAAGCTATTGGAGTTAAATTTGAAGACGAGGACAAGGTACTTAGGCTATTGTGGTCGCCTCCAACTTTCGACAAGCATTTGTTGCTTACATTAATGTATGAGAATGATCTTGAAGAAGTTACTAGTACTCTACTTTCAGAAGAACGAAGGTTGAGTGATAGAAGTAACGAAGCTTCTGATGATCCAGCATTAATAGTTGATAATTGAAAGAAAAATAACTCCAAGAAGAAAGAAGTCTTTTGGGTGTGTGGACAATCAGGACACCTTAAAAGAGATTGTCAGAAAGTGACTGAAGCAAGTCCCGCAAGTGGCTCTATGTTAGTATATGAAGATACTAATAGTATTTCTGTTGGAAAGTCTCTCATTTTTATGGGAGACGATAGTACCTGTAATAGATGATGAAGGCATCCTTATGGCAAGTTGCTAGTACCATAAAAGAGGTGTGTTATTGCTTATGGGTCCACAAGATTTGCCCACAAGGCATGGTTTGGCATTTATACAAAGTGTGTGGTAGAATTTTTTATGTTGATGGCTAAGGACTCTTAAAGAAGCCAAACATGAGAGTGATTATTTTCAGCAAGGTAACCGACATGTGCCGAATATGTATACTCTAGATAAGGTGGAGTGTGATGATTCTCAATGTAGATAATTATGGATATTGTATAAAGCATATAATTTTATCTTTGGTGGAGTGATTTTGATAAGATCTATGTGAATGTGGTTCTGGTGGAATAAAGAAGGTGAAGACAATATAGTTGATCTTGTTTTATCTCCTAATAAAAAAACTCGCCAAGGCGCACTACTAGAAAAATGGACTACCATGACAGAGAATATCTATCATCCGACCCCTCTTATGACAGAGCTTCCATCTGTCATTGTAGCCCTTGTCATAAATTTATGATAACATTTTATCTATCACATGTTCCTGTGACAATGTATATCTATCACGCATATGTCACGAACCAAGCGACGTCGTTTTGCAAGGGTTTTGAGAATTAATTGGAAATTTTAGCAGGTAATTTAAATTATATTGAATTTGGTGGGCTTTTTCAAAATCTTTCATATATTAATTATTCACATTCTCTGTCATGAGATTTAAGGTTTAAAAAATAAAATTATTATTTTTAATTTTGAAATTATAATAATACTAATTAATATTAGTTAAATTCCAGAATTTTGAAATAGAAATAACAAAAGCCACATTTTAAAATTTGAATTAATTGAAATAAAAATTACATTCAAATTCATAAAAACTATCAAATACCAAATATCACCGTATACTAAAAATTTCAATTACTTGAAACTTCCAACAAATAGTATCATCAAAATACATGGTGAATCAAATCCGTAAGAATTGCTCATAAATTCTCTACAATATTCAATCACTACCCCATCATTAGAAAAACAATTAATTCGTAAAAAGAACACTGATAGTAAATTCCCAAGAGCCACCAACATCACCTGAAACACAGATTACATTTAGATGAGTGCTAGAAGAATATATATTAGTGTATTGGCCACTTACAATTAACCCAATTCATGATAGAGTATTTTTCCAAGATTACAAATTAATTAACGCACAACATCTAACAACACAAAACCTCCGTTACATAATTAAATAAAATCCATCAAAATTCTATCCTCTTCTCTTGATTCCCCTATTCTCCTAAAGTTTCACCATCCTTTTCTTTATTTCTACTCTTTTTTTTTTTTAATCTTCTCTTTATTCTTCTTCCACTGTATTTGTTCAAATTTGTTTATCAATCTAAGTTCTAAAACACATATATTACACTGAGACTCCAAGCAACGCAAATCCATTTAACTTGTTCATTAGGGCAAGACAATCTTGGCTAAGAAGCAGCATGTGGAAGTATTTCAAAATGACTAGAGAAAGACTTGCTCTAGAACTATGAAAATTAGCATATAAAAAGAAATAGAAAAACACTAAATAAACAAACCACCCAAAGATTTCATCACATAAAGCAAGGGCAAATTATGAGCGATTTCATCACATGAAGCAAGGGCAAAATTATTATCACATCCCACTTCACACAACTCATTACATACCTTACCTCAAGGCATTACCTCAAGAACAAATACTCTGAAAAATCACGGATATCATTTGGCCTGGAATGATCAGCAGAAAATAAAAACGTTAACAAAGTGCTGCAGCAACGATATCAGAACAATTTCAAACTTAGATAGATTCTCTCTTGGGGAGTCCAATATTCTCATCAAACCTTCGACTTTTATAAAATTTCACCAGATGGAGCAAACCAACTCAATCAATTTCCAGTACAATAGTGCATATATATCATATATCAATATTGAGAACTGGTAAGTGCAACATGGTCCACAAACCAAAACATTTCCAACTAATAAAGCACAATATGTGACAAATCAAATAAAAAAATACCTTCCAAAAAGTTCAACATGTCAATTAAGAGAAAAATTATAGGATTCATATCAGTGCATCCATAAATGGCCTAGTTTCTCTGTCAACAAGTTAGTCATAAGCACAAGTCAAAATAAATCATTTCACTGAAATGCTAGAAGACCAAGCAAATAAGCACAATCACCACCACACAAAGCATTTGCATTTCCAAAAATGTAGTTCACAAAGATTTTACAGAAGATATCTTTCTAATAGAAAAACACAAGCACCAATCAATTGTAATGGGTTTGAGAACTACCAAAGTAGTTTTCACAGTTGATGAATAGTCTCTCACAAAAATTCACTTTATGCGAATACCTCTGGTGAATAGATTTTGCATACATTTTGGTGGACCTACCATGTGCTCAATATATTTAATAAATAAAGGTGAGAATAATAACAATACCTTAGATGTTGTATTAGGTAAGGCAAACGTTGCTTCAATCCGAACTCTCCAAAAGGCCTAGAAACAACAGAAAAATTCCTTAATTGTATTTCATTAAGAGTAAGTCAAATCAAAATCACATATTCCTCTAAATTTGGTTAACTTGTCGCTAAGGAAATTATTCAGTGTGCCAACAACATTGAAAGAAAGACGGGGCAGAGTGTCTAGACTGCTGTAATTGCTCGTGCCTGAGCAACAACATCTCCATTCTTCTCTAACTGATTTATCTGATAAATCAAAACAGTCATGTAAGATTGTTATCCAATTAATTAAGTAAACAATGTTAAAAGTTTGTATCGTCACCATCTACTCAATAAAGAAGTAAAAACAGAGAAGCCATCACTCCACACTCAAAAAATTTCTCTCACTTTCTCGCCAGCCAAACACTCCTTTTCCTCTCTCAAAACCTCGTCTTACCACTCAGAACCCACTAAATTTCAGCTCAAATTCTGCCAAAATTTTACCCTAAGTCGAAGACGTAGTAGCTAACTCGCCGTCTTTCTCACGTCGCCAACTCCTCGTAGTACAATCTTCTCCGATCCGACTCCACGTAAATAGCACGCTGCCACTCGCGTGTCACGAAATCGTTCCACGAAGGCCATAAAGCGGAGTCATTGGCACGTTAGTCCACGAACTCGAAGTCAGTCCTTTAAGGCCATGAAGCGGCTTTATTTTTTTTCCTTTTATTGGCATAATTTTAGGGATTTTGAGAAATTTATGGTGATTGTTGTCTCTTCAAAAGAAAAAAAAAAAAAGAACTAATCACTTACCTCTCCCGAAAGAAGTTAGTAACAGTGTCTCGAACTTGAAGAAGATCAGTTGTTCAAGCTATAAAAGGGAAATGTGAATAGCCAGCAAGCTGTGGAGTGGGGATGAAGATGGCGACAAAGACGAACAACAGCAATTTGTTGTCGGCAAGTGTGATGGTGTATTTTTGTGTGATTCGGTTTGGATGTAGAAATTGGGGTTTTCTATGTGAAGTTCGAAGGAGTGTCCAACACTTAGAATTTTTTTTAAAGGCTTCAAGACACGGTGTCGTTCAATGCACAAATTGGCCAATCTTAAACTCACCGTTTCATTACTATATTAATATGCTATCATGTGCAAGTGACAGATAAAGAAACTATCACAAATCTATCATGCATTGTTGATATATGAAAATTCTATTACATGTGTGTCATATTTTTGTGATAAATGACTAATTTTTTTATATCTATCACAAAAATTCTGTCATAATAGCCTATTTTTCTAGTCGTGGCGGAGATTGTTAGAAAATATATTTTATTTTTCAATGAGAATTTGTAAACCCCAAATAAAGATATTTACTAGGCTTTTCTTATTTAGTAGTTTTCTTATTCAGGAGGATTCTTATTTAAGGAATAAGTAATTTCTCCTTTGTGACTTAAGTTATTTAAGGAGGAATATAAGTAGTACAAGAAAATGAATACTTCTTCTACAAGAAACTGTCAATATATATATATATGTTGGATTCACTTATTTGTATAACATAACAATCAGTTTTCTCTACAAGTACATAATTTTTAGTGTCAGATAAATTGTAGGTCTATTGAGAGATTGGATATTATTGGGTTTTGGTGTGAGAAAAATAATAGAGTGATTGTAGTAATTTTTCACATAGTAGATTTTTTTCTCTCATTGTTCTTGCCGGCCGTAGATTTTCTCTGATATAGGAGTTCTCTACGTAAATTCTTGTGTTGTGAGATTGATTTAATTCTCCATCTATTTTCTTTTTATTGTTTGTTAGATATTTTTACTTATAAGATCTTGTGTGGAATTAAAAATTCCCTAACAATTTAGATTCTAGTGATCCACTTTATCAAGAGTAAGATTAAAATTCCGTTTATAAATAAGGATGTAATCTCTTTCAATTTCGATCTCTTATTAGCTTAGTCAAATCTAGGAATTGGTCGCAAGAAAAAATACTATAAAACTAATTAAACCTGTTAATCCGGCACTTTATAAGTTATAATCGCCTACACCTAATAAATATTTTATATTTGTATATGTATACGTGAGCGCGACAACCATAAAAATATGGGTAATTTGTAACCTACCCCCAAATAAATTAACATTTTGCACAGCGTCCCCAACAAATTTGACTTGTTGCACTGCGCACCCCAAAAAAATTGACCTTTTGCACCACGCCCCCAATTCCGTTAATTTTTCCGTTATTTCTAACGGCTCCGTCTAATTTTTGATTGAATGACAAAAATGCCCCTCTATGTAAAAAAACAAAATTTTTAGCTCATTTAATTTTTTAAAGATTTTTATTTTAATTGCAATAAAAAAAATTCTTGTTATATGTACATTGTCAAAACTATTATTTTGTCTTTAATTTTTTAAAGATTTTTATTTCCATTTTAATAAAAAAAATTCTTGTTACATGTACATTTGTCACCACTATTCTTGTCTTTAATTGGAATTCTCTTTGTTGTAATTAAAATAAAAATCTTTAAGAAATTAAAGGAAAAATAATAGTGGTAACAATGTACATGTAACAAGAAATTTTTTTATTTCAATTAAAATAAAAATCTTAAAAAAATTAAAGGAAAATAATAGTGGTGACCAATGTACATGTAACAAGAATTTTTTTATTAAAATTGAAATAAAAATCTTTAAAAAATTAAAGAAAAAATAATAGTGATGACAATGTACATGTAACAAGAATTTTTTTATTGCAATTAAAATAAAAATCTTTAAAAAATTAAAGGAAAATAATAGTGGGGACAAATGTACATGTAACAAGAATTTTTTTATTAAAATTGAAATAAAAATCTTTAAAAAATTAAAGACAAAATAATAGTGTTGACAATGTACATGTAACAAGAAATTTTTTTTATTGCAATTAAAATAAAACTCTTTAAAAAATTAAATGAGCTAAAAATTTTGTTTTTTTACATAGAGGGGCAATTTTGTCATTCAATCAAAAATTAGACGGAGCCGTTAGAAATAACGGAAAAATTAACAGAATTGGGGGTGTGGTGCAAAAGGTCAATTTTTTTGGGCGCGCAGTACAACAAGTTAAATTTGTTGGGGACGCGGTGTAAAATATCAATTTATCTGGGGTAGGTTACAAATTTTCCTAAAAATATTAATGAATGCCAAATACACGCTGATGTTTGGAATTTTTGTTATATTTTATTGCAATCGCATGAAATTGGAAATTTAGGAATCTATTGAAGCCATGCTGCGCATTGGATCGTCGAGTAAGTACTTAGTGGAACGGTGGAAGTGTAGACAATTCAGAAGTGAAAAAGTACCAGGCTGCAAGGATCCTAAATTATCCTTCTTTCGAGACAACGTACATTCTTCATATGAGGGATGGCAATGGGCATCGCCCGGTACAAGTTTGTCATTATTAAATCTATATCTACGTAAAATTTAAATTATCAAACCCACCCGTAGTCGGCGCAGGTTTTTATTTTCTTAAGAAAATTCGTCTGCTGCGGATTTTGACAATTACCAAACTTAGAATGGTACTGATGGATTTTTAATGGGATTCCACACTTAAAATTACAAAATATTAAAATGTATTTTTAACAAAACCTAAAAATTTAAATTATAAAACTCAAATATAAATTTATAACAATAAACTAAAATTTCAAAAAAAAATTTATAACAATAAACTAAAATTTCAAATAAAATATTCAATTCTAAATCTATTCAGTGTAAATGAAAAATTAAAATTTAAACATTAATCCAACACTAATTTTCAAATATATGTATGAAATACATAAGTCCATCAAACTGCAAAAGTGCTTTCAATTAAAAAAAATACAAACTAGCATCCAAAAAGTAACAACATAATTATGCAAAAGTAGCAACACTGCACCAGCATCAATTATCATCTCATATTCTCATTTAGCACAAGCTCTAAAAGTTAAAATTCTTCATTGCATTTGCCATTATTAGCACCCATCTAACACAATTCCTACAATAATGATTTAAGATTAGTATTTTCTAATCAGTAATACTTTCTAAACATTAATCCGAAGAACAAAATTATAATAAGTATATAATAATTCATAATTTTATAATAATTGCAACAAGTATATAATATTCCATAAGTACAATTTAAAATTTAATAAGTGTATAATAATTCGTAAGTATATAATAATCCATAATTATGTAATGAAATTAATTTGTATGTAATAATTATAATAAGTATTAAAATTATTAAAATTTTAAAAATATAATTGAAAAATGTGCGGGTTGGGCCGAATATTTGGCATATACCAAACTCGCCCGTGACCCAGTGTGAGTTTTAATTTCTGATACCAAACCTGCCCCTGACCTACAAAACTAGCAACAGCTGGCGGGTTTTGATGGGTGGATTAGAACATATTTGCGGGTTTATGGGTACTATTGCCATCTCGACTTCATAGAGGGATTGACATGCAGTTTATTTATCTCTACAATCTTTGTTTAAGAGGTGGTAAATATTTTTTTAGTCCCTATTGTTGTGCAAATTTTATTATACTTGCAAGCACACAAATCTATTGTAGAATAGATTTTGTGAGGACGAGTGTTGATTCCACGAGTAGGTAGATTTAATTATGTGTATGGTTAATTTTCTAAGTGTCAATGTGAGTTGGTTGGAAGTGAAATTTTTTTTTAAAATAAGAAGGTGGAATAAATTAAAGATGAAATCAATGCAAATGAAATGCTTGAGTCTCCGGATTTACACTCAACATTCAACATGAACTAAATATTTTCATTTTAGTTCTGATTAATTTATGAGGGGAGTGTTTCCACTCCTCATAATCCTTACTCTAATAAATATGGTATCAAGCATTCAGTGTGCCAAAGGACATTAATCTTCTACTAAATGTAGTGTCAAGAATACATTGCGCCAGACGATAATAATTATTTTGTTGACAATGTGGCAAGACCATCCACTAAATAGCTTAGATACACTCTCTGTCAACACTGACTCAAGACGACTCACAAAATACTAGAGGGAAATTTTCTCTCTAATAAATATAGTGCTAAGTGTTCATTGTGCCAGACTGTAACAATCTTTCACTAAGGAGCTGATATACGTGCAAAATTTAGACAAGATACATTATCTGTCAACAGTGAGTCAAAACAACCACATAAATTAGAGAGGAAAAGAGAATAAATTTACCTAATTAAGCGAATGAATCATGTTGAGACTTCACCTTCAACCCAAGCTTCAAAATAAAATAGCCACTCATAATTGAACTAGGGGTAAATTAGTAATTTTATTAAAATACGTAGAAAATACAAGATGGAGAGAGAATTACATCAAATTGGAGCTCAAAAATGGATTCAGGGCTATCAAATTAGGGGAAAGCTCTTTATTTATAGATACAATGGGTAATTAATAGCCATTAGATGAAAACAATTTGGATACTCAGAATTGCGTCACGTGGCAAGCTTTGATTGACTGGAACACATCATTAGTTAACACCACATCAGCATTTCGATCCAATTAGATGTTACCACGTCATCGGTCAATGCCATATCATTATTTTGGTCCAACAACATCCTGTCACATCATCAGTCAATGTCACATCATCAGTCAATGTTACCTAATTAGTCAATGTCACATCATTGGTCCAATAGGATGTTGTCACGTTATCGGTCAATGCCATATCATCGTATCGTATGTGTGAACAGTACCGTATACATGAATAATACCATATACGTGAACAATATCGAACACCCTTTTATGCTCCTCCTAAGATTTTCAATCATTCCGAGTTTAAAAGTGCCATTCGTTTTGCTGTTTGATTTCTCATCAGTCGTGAAATGGCCAAAATATCCCTGAAATACATGAACTACTTAATTTATAATAAAACACACATAATAAAAGCTTAGAAAATTTATACATATAAAAATAGAAATGGTAGTGAGATTTAGAGCACGAAATGACAACTTTACACTTTATAAATATGCATTTTCCAGTAATCATCACCTATGTTTTGATTTAAGTACTCATTTAGTTCCTATATATATTTTAAAACATGCCTCAAGATATTTTTGGTATTAAATATGTTACTCTCCTACCCTTACTCTTTTTTTTTTGTTTTTATAATAATACCCTTACAACAATATTCTTAAGGAGAAAAAAATTAATTTATCAAATAAGCCTTAAAAGAAATATAAAAATTGGCATAATTTTTTTGTTATTATTTTACTTTTAGGATTAATTTTTTAAATTAGTTTGTTTATAAATAATTGTTAGTAAGATTGCTATAAGGATATTAAACATTGTCTAGAGTTGGGTGGTACTAATTAATTTATAAAATAATAATTAGCATGATTGTTGCAAGGGAGTAGGAAATACTAGTTTTTTTAGAATGATATTTATTGGTTAATTTGCTAAGTAATAGTTAATTTGTTTATTAACTTTTTCAATAGATAAATAAATTGATGTCAAGAATATTATAGTAAGGGTATTATTGTAAAAGTAAAGAAAAAATAAGTGCAAGCACGTAATATATTTAAGAGCAGGAGTGTCTTGAGGTATTTTTCAAAATGTAAGGACCAAACAAACACTTAAGTCAAAATATAAGGATTAAATAAGCATTTACCCTTTCACAAAATATATATACAAGTGATTTTATAGTAATTTTTTTGATGGGTTTTTAACTCTATTACCAATAACTTTGAAAATTTTAAACTGAATATAGGGGAGTTGTAGGAATTTTAGAATACATTAGAGATAATATAACCAATTAGTACATGTAAGATTTGTGTAAATTAATTTAATATAATTACCACTCACATGGTGGTTTTTCAAAATAAATACACGTATATTATATTATCATTTACTTATTGTAGAACTTCTCATGGAGTTAAAATAGACAAGAAACATTTCAAAGAAATAAGTTAATATAAATATATACAATAACGCATGAATTCGCTCAAGTAGTTTTAAGCAGTTTTCTTTAATTGACTACTTGAGTTTGAGTCATGACCCATGAGAGAGATAGATGATAAAATTACTATTATCGATGAACTTTTTTATTTATCTTTTCTAAAATATTATGTTGATGTCTAAAAATAGAAGCTTGGCCGAATTCAAGTTACGTAAATTATGTGTATTCTTTAGTGTACCCAAGGCACTGTTACGAGGAGTGTGAATCATAATTTAAAAGGCATGGAAGCACCTAAGGCTAAATTGATAATGAACTTTTGGGTAAAATCATTCGGAAGACCTCAGCACATAAAAAAAAAAAAAAAAAAGTGTCTTGTGACACGAGGCTAGTGGAGAATAGTCATCTTAGAAGTCTCATGAAGCCCATAGAAGACCAAAAACCTATGTTTAGACTTACCGTAGGATACATTAATCATGACTCAAACACTATATACAAATACATTTATCAACCAAAAAAAAAAAATTCATGACTTAAACATTATATGCTGACTTAAAAATAATCTTTAACAAAATTTTTTCTATATATATATATTCTCTAGTGAGGTTGCATACAAAAGTATAAAAAGAAATTTAATATATTAAACAAATATTTTTTGTCGGTTATTGGCATTCTCAATTTATCAAAATGAGGATGCCCTCACCAAAGACATTTTAAATGAAACAATGTTTATTTTCTTTTTAATATAAGAACAATATTCAATTAATATTTATAAAATGAAATAGTGGATAGTACTAATATAATATCATGAGTGAAGAAATGCTTCTGGCATTGTTTTTTTTTTTTTTTGGTTTTGACATTGTTAACAATGCTTCTGGCATTGTTAACTAACTGATTAGTTGCCTTTGAAGAATAGTTAGAACATTTCTTTGATTTAAAAGATTGTGAGCATGATATAACTAAGTTATTATCCTTAGATATTTTTAATGAAATGTGTGGTGAGCCATTTATTCATCGAAATCATACTCTTTTGATTGTTAATACGCTGTGCATGTGTAACTCAAATTGCACATCCTTGGCCTGATCTTGACTTTGGTATTTCGGGTTAGGTGTTTGACAAGTAACACTAACTTTAATTTTTAATATCATGAAGCCCCTCCAAAATTGGTTAGACACGTTCAATACTTTTTTTTTTTTTTGGTTTTGACCACGAGTTATCCTAGGAAGGGCCCCAACTGTGGGAGGTACCTTTAAGCCCGTACCACAACCCAGACTAGAAGTCTCCGCTCGAATCGAGAGGCACAGGTTCTCCCAACAAATGCGACTTCCCTGCGAGGGGCCAACACTTTGTTGGTGTTCAATGCTTCTTTTGAAGCTTCTCTTTTTCAGTTTTTTCTTACGATGAAGCCTCAAACAGACTATATTTAGGGCTTTTTTATTTTCTATTTTTCTGAAGAGAGTAGAGGGTAGGAAAGCTTAAATGCTCTTTAGTACCTCTATTTTTCTCTAGAATCCGAACTCACAACTCAGATTCAAGTAACTCAAATTCGGTAAACCAACTAAAGAAGGTCAAAACCCTTAAAATTAATTCACTTTCTAACCAATTTTTTTCCTCAGACATCACAATGTAGCATTCTAAACAATTTGCTAAGTAGTAGTTTCCTAGCTAGTTGGGAAAAAAGTTTAATGGCGATAATTTCCAGTGAATAAATAGAGGAAAATAATTAAAACAGACGGCAGAAACTAAACCAGAAATTATATTATCTAGCATTCTAACAAATCAATACTGGTATAAAAAAAAAAGGTATTGTTATATCTTTACTACTATAAAATTGAAAAATTAAAAACATTGAAAAAAAAAGAAAAAGAAAATCCCAAAGTTCCAGATTAAACATTAAACATTAAACATTGTTGATAGCCTTGTTTCCTTTCTGCAACTCCACGCCACCATTGGTGACGAAATCGTCTTCGCCAACATAACGGGACCAGAACCAGTGATTCTTCCAAACTTGACCCATTTCTTCAATTGGAATCCCATTCGTCTCAGGCAAGAAGAAAAAGATAAAAATGGACATCACCAATACGAAGAATGCGAAGAAAATGAACAAGCCAAACTTGAGATGGCACAGCATGTTCAAGAAAATTTGTGCCACTACGAATGTGAATGCCATGTTGACAGACACATTCACACTCTGCGCCGCCGATCGGATTTCGAGGGGGAAAATTTCACTGGGCACCAACCATCCGAGGGGACCCCAAGACCAGGCAAATGCAGCAACATATAAGCAGATGAAAAGCACAACAACAACGGCGTACCACTTGGGTAATTCTCCCGGATTCCCATCAACTCCGAATTTAGCACCAATGCAAGCAGCAACAATAGCCTTACACAATACAAATAAGAGTTTGAGTAGCAGATGTCATGAATTAAATAATAGTTAAAGAGTAAGAGTTAAAGCTGGTAACAAATATCTAGTACCTGGCAGATTAACATTTGAGTGCCCCCTTCAAGGAAAAGAGATCTCCTTCCCCACTTGTCGACGCCGTAAATAGAAACCAATGTTGCGCAAGCATTGACAAGGCCGGTGATCACGGCGGACATGAGTGATGCGTCATTGCCGAAACCAATTGTGTTGAACAAAACAGGAGCGTAAAACATGATCACATTAATGCCAGTGAGCTGCTGGAAGAATGGAATTAGAATGGCCATGGTAAGGTGAGGCCTGTACTTCCTTTTCAACAAGTTCCCCCAAGGATGTTCAACTTGCTTAGATGCTTCACTGGCTGCAACAAGATCATTGAACTCCTCATCAACATCATTAACGCCGCGAATTTTCCTAAGTTTCTCTCTGGCTTCATCGCGCTGGCCACGTTCAATCATTGAATTTGGTGTGTCCGGGAGGACGAGTGAGCCGATGGTGATGATGAGGGCAGGGACCATGGCACCGCCTAAGCTCAAACGCCATCCCCAGCCACCCTTTATCTTAGCGAAGAAGTAGTTCAACACATTGGCGATGAGGATTCCAATTGTGATTGACAACTGAAACCCAATGTTCAGTGCTCCTCTGTACTTGTAGGGGGCCATCTCGGAGAGGTACAAAGGCACGGATTGGTTTGCGAAGCCGATGCCGAAACCAAGCAAAAGTCGGCCAACGATGAGCATCCAAACGCCTTGGGCGAAGCCATTGATTAAGGCACCGGCGAAAAACAGGACGCCACCGAATAACATTGACTTTTTTCTTCCGAATTTTCTCGTCACGGATGATGCTACCAGCGATGATAGTAAAGCAGCCAAGTATAGCGAAGACGTGAACAGTGTCAACGTCTCGCTGTTGTATTGACAGTACTGATTCGTTGATGAGTTTGCCTGTTGCTTCCTGTACACCGACGGGAAAAACCTCTTCAAAAACGAAGGCATTGAAGTCACACCACCTGTCAATTAATCATTAAAATCATAATTAGCCTAAAAGTACAAACAAACAAAATACTTACATCTTTTTTAGAAAGATATATGAGTTACAAACGAATAAAGTATCGACATATTACACCGAAAAAAGATAAACAAATAATGAGGGACAGACAGCTGCACCTGAGAGAATTTATTAATTAGTAGTAAATATAATCACCTGAAATCCCAATGTCGTAACCGAAGATGAGACCGCCCATGGCAGCAACAATACATGTCACTGTGACGAATGGGGTAAGTTTTCCGGGGTAACCTTTGCCATTACCCTTATCAAAACCGCCGGCAGCAGGCATAGTTTCAGCGTTTTGTTTTATTTTTATTTTTTTCTTAATTTTAAGAAGAATTCTAAGAACAAAACAGAAAGATGGAAGATGAATACGGAGAACAAAGAAAGCAGAAAAAAATTGAACTAAATTAAAGAGCTCGTAGGCTTAGCATAAGAAGAAGTTACGTTGCTTTTTATATAGATAAAATTTTAATTGTTTTCGGATTGCTTTTCTTATCCGAAATTTTATTAAACAACAACTCCGTTAATATCTACTATCTAGTACGCACTGAACAGAAGATTATTTTGTTTAATTTGGATTTCTTGTTTAGTTATGATTTGGATTCTTAGTTATCTACATTATTTGAGTTAGATTTTCAATTTCGATCTCTCGTTAGCTGAGGAAAGCTGCTGCTTAGCACTGGAGTTAGACATTGACTTAGTCACAATCTCTCATTGGATAACTTTTTGTTTTACTGAGATAATAATCAATGTCGTTTTGGACCAAAATGGATTGCATGATATATTCAAACATATTTTTTTTCGTTTATAACCGTAAAGATTAGTCACTGCTAATTCATTAGCTCTACAATAGATAACGATAAGTTTAGAACTGGATTGGGATGAACACTTTAATTTTTTTTAATTATCATATTAAATACTAAAAACAGTATAAAATTCTTTCGGCATCTCCATCAATAATTAAAAAAATTGTTTATTAATCTGATAACCACATTCTTTCAAAAAAAAATTTCCCTTGTTTATTTTCTACTAAAATGCTGGGGCTACAATTTTTCTAGAGTAATGCTTTTCGCACCCCTTTATTAATTAATTTTGTTGATAAAATCTAATTATTTGGAATAATAAATTAATTAATTACTTAACAATGATATTATTATCATGAAAAATATATTTACAATTTAATTAATTTATTCAAAATGATAGTAAAGTTTAGTTAAAAGTCTATTGTATTTAATTTTATGTCCTTTTTCTTATTTCATAAAAGAAGAGCTATAAACGTAAATATGAAATAGGGTTTCTTGAGAGTTTTAAAAGGGAGTTGCACTGTTGGCATCCCTCCAAAATTCAACTAAACATCCCCCGCTTCTTTTTAACCCCTCAATCATACTTTATTTAATGCCAAAAATACCCTTTCAAATGAAAAGTCTAAAACATCTTCTACTTTTCTTTTAAGCATCAATTTGAGTTCAAGGAGTATATTTCATTCCATACACAATAGAGATGGCAAAATTACCTGCCAACCAGTAAACCCGCTCAAACTCACCCATAAAAATCCGCCCACTACGGGTAATTTTGTGGGTACCAAGTGGGTTTGATATTTCAAACTTAAATCTACTGTAGGTTGCGAATGGATTTGGTATTGAGAAAAAATCCGCTGCGTACCACCGCAAGTGTCCACAAACCTGCATTCTTCATTTTAATTATTTATATTTTTTATTTTAATCACAAAAATTACATTAAAAAAATTAATCATAAATATATTTAAGTTAAAGTTTCTAATTCCTAAACCTAACTTATTTCACTGCAACATATATACAATAAGCTTTTAATAAGTAGAAATTTTATAATTTTTATTACTAATATTTTATTTTACTTTAATTGATAATGGTATAAAATCTACTTGTTAATATTATTGATAATACTTGTATATTGATTAAAAGATGAGGCAAGGCATTGATATTAGTGATGATAAGTTGCCTACAATAGAAATATTTTGTGTATTTTTTATTGTTGAAATTTTAATTTCTTATTTACATTTATAAAATCTAAAATTGAATATTGTTTGCGGATGTTTAGGCTATTATTATATATTTATAGTTTAAATTATATAATTTAAGTTTTTATGTATTATTAAAAGTATTAGTTGCGGGTGAGTTTGGTAATTGTTAGAATCTACAGCGGGCGGGTTTTTCCTGCTGCGGGTTGCGACGGGTTTGGTAATTTAAATTTTTTGTAGGTGCGGATTTGGTAATAGTAAACCCACAATAGGCGGTACCTATTGCCATTCCTATACACAATTTCTGCCTCCATTGCTTTCTTTTGAGTATCAAAATGTTCTTGTTTCTTACTATTGTTTGAGCGGGGAAAAAAAAGAAGGAAACTTTCATAACCTTCATCTTTGGACAAAAAGGAAATTCCAGCGGCTATTGAAGAAGCAATTTTTATGTTCCCATTATCAGTTAATTTGACTTCTTGCTTGATTCAACATTTTAAATTTCGAAAAATATGGAATTGCACGTTTATTCTACCAAATCAAACAAATGAAAGAAGCTTACGGAGAACAATCCAAAAGGTTTTCTTTTGTGATTATATAAGGTTATTTTTGTAAATAAACGGGATATAAGCGGGATTAAATTTATTTATATTTATACTTTAATTTAATTATAAAAAAATAAAGTTTGTTGAGATTGATGAAGGGGTGTAAACAGACAAACTCTTTAAAAGGGGTGTTTGAAAATCCACTCAATTTTTTTTTAAACCTAAGCCCATATGAAAGAATGGCTGAAAAATAGACAAAAATGGGCTGAGGGCCGAAATGAGATTTTTAGCCCAAAGTGAGTCTCTTGACTCTCTTCAATCGACAATACTTAGCCTATGTCATAACAATATGTGAAGTTGTGAACCGTTGTACTTGCTCCGCGCATGATTATTCATATTGCAGCGACAATACTTAGCCTATAGCAACTTCTATTCAGGGCGGAGAAAGCATATATGGTTGACTAGGGGTTTATTCAAAGACAATATAAAAAAAATTAAAAATTAATAAAAATATAAATTTAAAAGATTTATAATACTTCAACATATGTTTACAATTATCCTTCACGAGTTTTCATACATTGATATATTGCATTACAACTTTATTATCAATATTATTAAATAAGTATTTTTTTTAAGTAAACAACCAAAATAGAAAGATATTTAGAGATTTTTTATTGGTGTGAACTAGTGGTGAAATTGAAAAAGAAAGATTAATACAAAATTATTAATGAGTTTGTGCCTTTGTGGGCCGTATAAAAATTAAATTAATACTAATATTTATAGGCTTGTTTTTAGTTTGCAAAGTCCATATCTTTTTATTTGAATTTAAAAATATGGAGTGTGAGAATTTATGTGTAACCATGTATTGCAGGCTTGATTATAAATTAGTGGGAGCTTTTATTAAAAATTTTAGGCAAATTAAATTAATTATTAAAGAATTTTTTTTTTGCAGTCCCCACTAGTCCTACAGTAAATCCACCCCTACTTCTATTGATTTAAAAAATATATATATCAATATTACAAGAGTAGGAAAATACTTCTTACTAACAATGGGTCTTCTATTTTATTATGATCTGATATTGCAACACATGTTCTTACAAATATTTAGAAAAAGATAGTAACCTGTTGAAGTCCCACAGGAGAAAGAAGGTACGAAAAGTTTCAAAATAATTAAGTGCTTCGTTAAAGAATATGTAGTAAGTGATTGATAGCTCTCAAGCACAGTTCTTAAGATTTCATGTCTCATTTGCAGTGCCATGTGTCGAGAACCAAATGCAACACGTGGCAAAATAATTGTGACATCAAATCTTCCTTCAAAACTAAGGGCATTGTTCATATTCTGAAACACATCACCGAAATTCTCTATTACCTTATTGTTTCCAAATGAAAACTAAGGGCGTTGTTCACTAGCATTAAGGGCATTTTCCAACTTTAGATATCCATTTAGGGCCTTTTTGACTTTACATATCCATGTGAAATATTGGTTATTATTATTATTTTTCTTAGCCTATTGGGACAGTCCAGGCACACAACTTCGAGTGCTTGGGCTAAACGCTGAAGTCCTGACTTTATTGGAATTTTTTTTTTTTGATAGGCTGACTTTATTGGAATTTGATTCTCTTAGAAGGGAGTCGATATTTCTTTGTTTGGGAGTCGAATTCTTTTAAAAGTAAATGAGAAAAGAGTACTATTGTATATCAATAAGTCTGATTGTAATAACGATCCAAAAATCAGTTTACGCCAAATAAGTAACCGACATTACCGCCTTCGCAAATCACAAGAGAGAGACGTGAGTTCTTGAAAGAAAGGAAACAAGAAAAACATTTCAAAAGCAAGTTGCTGAGTTGGCTTCTGCAAAGCACTTGTTTTCATTTCCACTTTGTTTTCTCCGTCTTTCTTGGAGACAAACCCCACAATCAAAGTGTTGTTTGATCCAACCAACACACACCCACTCGTTTTTAGAACCCTCCTCTCTCTCTTTCTTCTTTATATTTCAATTTGATGACTGCCACGAGATCCCACCATTTCACCATTTTCTTTAAGTACCACCTTTTTCTCTTTAAACATCTCTGAAATTTTTTAATGGCAATTCTTGCTCCAGCTTCTGTTTCTAAAGACCCGTTGCCTTCTTCATCTTCAGCTCTCACTCCTCTGAGGAGTTCCACAGTAAGCTATTTTTTAAAAAAATTTTTTTTTGGGTTCTTTATATGTATTGTTTTGTTCTGAGTTTACTGATTTATTGTTAATAGCAGCAGATCTTTGGCCCCAAGTTCAAATTTAGACAAATTGGGCAGACCCAGTTGAGCTTATCCACTTCTTTCAAGTGAGTGCCAATTAAGATTTTTTCTTTCTGTTTGATTTCTGCTTTCATGGGGAGAAATATTTGTACTGATACGAGCTTTTGAGCTGGCAATTGTTGTGTATTCATTTGATTTTCCTTATGTTGTTTGCTTTTGTTGCTAGCTTGTTAAATTAAATAAAAAATGTTCATTGGTCAACGTATGTTTGTGGTAACTGTATTTTATGTTGAACATCAACCTCTTTTAATCTAAGAAAAGCTTTGACATTTTGCAATTTCTCTGCCTTTATGATCTTATTGATGTGGAAGCTGAAATCAGATACTTAGTTCGGTTTAGTTGCGTAATTAAATAGCAATTTAATGTGTATAAAGGAAGAGCAGTGTGAATGCACCGGGGTCTCTTCTTATAAATGATGGCACTTTATTGAGTTTTCTAGCAATCTAAGATTACTTTTGTAAACTTCTCTTGGTAATGTTTCAGTGATTTATTTATAGGACAAGTTCTGCATATTAGGACACTGACTGCCATGCAACAGGGGGTTGATACTAAGAGATAAGAGTATCTCCATTTTCGTTTATACTCCCTGCTACAACATCATTCAACACAATTTTTCTAAGCATTATTGTTTCACTTTCAGGAAAAGTTCAGGTTTCAAATTAAAGGGTTGGAGACATTCTGAGGGAATCACTCAAGAATTTCAAGTTGACAAGCTGGAGACTGCAGCAGAAGTTGAAAATGAATGTGATTTTTTTGATAAGATGAAACATCGCTTTTTGAGCTTCAAAAAACAGAAATTCATGTAAGCAATGAAGAACTGCTGCCTTAGCTGATTGATCTATTAAGATCCATTAGTCTGCCATCTAAACATGGTCAATGTGTTTTAACAGGGAAAATTTAGAGCATTACCAAAATCTTGCGGATGGTCAAGCACCAAAGGTATTTGTGTACTTTGTAATTTAATTGTTGCCTTTTCTGTGCTGTTTCATTTATATTTTTTAAACATTTTAGATGGTTGCCTTTATATTTTCTCTATAGATTATCCAATCAAATTTTGTTAACTAAAAGTTTCTTGGACAGTTTATGGTGATTGCGTGTGCGGACTCTAGAGTTTGTCCCTCAAACATCCTGGGATTTCAACCAGGAGAGGCATTTATTGTCCGCAATGTTGCAAATATGGTGCCCCCGTGTGAGGTATTTTACATGGTGCAGCTGATTTTTTTTATAAACATGTCCACTTTATGAAAAAGATTGATGCTGTGGATTGAATGCTTTATTATTAGATGATAAAAAGCCAAACAATTTTCTCCTCTTTATCTTTCCATTCTTTTTACTTGGTCTTTTTAATTGAGCAGAGTGGGCCCTCAGAAACAAATGCTGCACTGGAATTTGCCGTTAATTCTGTTAAAGTAAGTGTTTTGTTCTGCAAATTTATTGTAAAGGTTTCTATGTTTCTTGGATTCCAGGGAAATTATTATTTGGATGAGTTGGATCCTTCAATTTTGGAGTCTTAAACATGGGATTTCTCTACTTTCGCCTTCTTCAATATGGGAATTTATGGATAACTTTCCAGTCATGAATGAAGTCTTCTGAAATGTAGAGATGATAGATGACTCCTGTTGCAGGTTGAAAACATTTTAGTCATTGGCCACAGCCGCTGTGGAGGCATTCATGCCCTTATGAGCATGCAGGATGAAGAAGATCCAAGGTCACTAGGAGAGAGCAACTTATGCAAAAGTTTATCCTTCTCTTCAAAATGTTTTATTTTTGCAAAATTCAGTTTGATTATGCTTCTTACTCAGCTAAATTCTTCTTTTCTGTAGTTTTATTAGAAGTTGGGTTCTTGTGGGGAAGAATGCAAGGTTAAACACAAAAGCTGCTGCTTCCAGCCTTAGCTTTGACCATCAGTGTTCACACTGTGAGAAGGTGATTGACCTTTTCCTAACTTTAGAAAGTGCCGCTCAAAATGAAATATTTAGTCCAGTATAATCTGATGCTTTGGAATATAAATAAATGATGAAAATGTAGCCTGGTAATGTCCATGAAAGTTAAATCTCTCAATCTCTCAATTGGTCTGTGTGTTTAATCTCAGTGATCTTTTCTGGGGCCTGGTTATGAATCGACCTTTATGGGTTAGTCAGGGGATTTTTCAGTTTCTTACCAAATAAGGTAAAAATGAAAGAACAAAGTTTTGCTCTATGAAAATTTTATTTTGTGTGATATTGGAATATTCAGGATCGATGACTAAGCCTTGGGTCTTAACCAAAAAGAGTGCTTCTGGTCGCCGAGAGAAATATTTTCAAAAAGCTTATCCACCGTGAATGAACAAAAATAAAAAATTCACCCTTCAAGGTTGGGTGAGGAGAAGTCGAGCCTTCTACTTCAACTACAATAGGGCTAACCAACTTGTTATCTCTTGGGGACATATTGCTTGTTTCTTGATTTAAATTCACCATTGATGGAAAAAATGATTTTACCGGAGAGAATTAAGTTTTTCTTTTCTCTGAGCCAGCACTATTCCCATTCACCAATGTCTTTTTTTTTTTTTCCTTTTTTCTTTTCCGGGGTTCTGTATGTAATAAGTGGATGGTTTGAATTTCTATGCCAACAACAAGGTTTATCCTTCATAATAGAATATGGGAACATAATTTTATGTTTGTATGTCAGTAGTGAACAATAAATATAGTTGACAGGAGGTGAATAAATTTATTAGTGGTCTATAAAATTTTCTTGCAAATTGTATATATCGATGGATTAGTTTACCATTTGTTTACAGGAATCTGTAAATTGTTCATTGTTAAACCTGCTCACTTATCCATGGATAGAAGAAAAAGTTAGGGCAGGTGCTCTGTCTCTTCATGGTGGCTACTATAACTTCGTTGACTGCACATTTGAGAAATGGACCCTGGATTATGATGGGAGCAATTTGAAGGAAAGTAAAGAGGTTGCATTTAGAAACCGTTCCTTTTGGAGCTGATTTCCACTTGCATCATCTCCATGAAATAAGTTTCTTTTCTTTTTTCTCTTCTATTGTATGTGATTTATTCATAATGTCGGATAAATGAAAAATAATGTTATCCCCTTTCAAGGGAATAACTATGCTGTTGTATCTTATTAGCTTAAAAAATATGTTGTTGACGTGTCTGAGTTTGTATCTTGTTATTTCTTGGTCACGAGAGAATTTTGTTTCCAGGTGAAAAAGTGTGTTTACAATATGTTGAAGGATTTGTTTATTTCCATCCTTTTTGTGATAAAGGATGCTGGTAGTTGATATTGGAGGAAAAAAGTAGTTGAATCCACCTATGTTTTTTTTTTTTAAATTTTAAATTTTTGGTTTTTTTCCCTTCCATTTCCGCACTGTGAATGATTCTGTGTGGTTTTGGTGTTTCGAGTTCCTCCCCAGAGATATCCTAGTGTCTCTTGCATTTATTAGAATATATTGGTCTTTTCAACTCTCATGTTGCTTGCTGAACATATTAATTTCTTTCGCCTATGAAACCCCTAGCTAGGACTTATGTGAAGTATAAGATTCTGGTTTAGTTGAATGCATATTACAGAAGATGTGGACCAAAAATCATATCATCAGTTTCATAAGATTAAATGCAGTACAAAGGGAAAACAATGCTCCTATAGCAAGAATGAGTAAGATTTGCTCTAATTTTGTTTCCATTGATTATGCTGAATCCTCAAATCTTTTGGGGATAGGATCATGGTCTCCAGACCAGCTGCTGCTGGAACGTTGCTGACTGTCGTATCCGCTTCTTTTAGACAGGATTGGTCCACTTTTCCCTGCCGATGCATGTTCACCTCCATCAACATAGCCAGCGAAAGCAATATCTGCATTCGCTCTCATAAACTAGTGGCATCCCACACTTTACCTGAGATGCAAGAACAGTCAAAGATCGCAGATACCTCCACTTCGTCTCCAGCTTCAAGCTGATTTTCAAGGGTTGCATGAGTAACTGGGATGCCCGTGTCTGGTGATACAGGCCATTCAAGGTTCTTTGGACTCTTTTTTTATCACAATGTCACCAAAACCCAAAAGTATCATCAGGTTTTCCTCGGCTGAATAAACAACGCATAGTATCAACCCTATGATCGGACAATTTGACGCTGGAGGCACCTGAAAACTGATTATCGATCCCTCACTTCGAAAGTTACACCAATCGGGCACTTGGTTTCGGGGGACCGTAGTCCCATGAATGCAACGACTTGGGAGTTCGTGTATGGTACATAAGAATGTATGAGTGATCGGAGAGAGAAGCATAAGGGTTATGTGTCCAAAACGGTTTACCTGAAGGAGCATCTTTCTAAATTTGTCTGACAGATTGTAGCACCCATCCACAAAAATCCTAGTTGTGGATTCCAACCTGTCCAAGCTCTGAATCTCAGCAAGTCTTTGGCAATTATCGAGTGTCATTGCCGGTTTGTTTTTCCAAGTTTGAAACATCTAGTACACTTTTCAAAGAAGAGCAATTTGAAGCAAGCAAGTAAACTACGTTTCTTGCAAGTAATGGAATTGATTGAAGCATTGTACAACCATTCAACCAAAGGCTTTCGAAACTAGAAAGATGAACTATGGTATCTGGTAAGCGACTGAAATTATTGAAGCATAAATCAAGATGTAGCAATGAGCTTAAGCTCAAAATATCAGCAGGAAGGGCATTGTCCGACAGACTACAGTTAGAAAGACAAAGTCTTCTCAAGGAATGTAAACCCAACAGAGTTTGGAAGGAGACTAATAGAATCGGGACTTCGTCTTGATATCCAAGTCTCGAAGAATGAATGTGACGCTGTTCTAAGCAATGCTTCATTACAGCCTCTTAAAGATAACAGCCTGAGATTCTTTAGAAGCTTTATTGAAAATGGTAGTCTTTTGATAGCGGTTTGATCTGCAACAAGCACCCTCAAATGCTCCAGTTTTCCCAGCAAGTTTTGAACAGTCAGATGGTACAAGAATTTCAAGAGACTCATAGCATGCACAAACATCTTGGAAGACTTGTCAGGGATATGCAATCTTTCAGATTCAAGGAAACAACCCTGACAAGGTGTCCAATGGATAAGTGGATCTCAACCAGATTGGGCAGTCTTTAAGCACTAATTTCTCCAAATTAGGGAGCCCATCAAAGTTGGGTATTTTAATCCGGCAGAGCGAATGACTGACATTAAGGATTTTCAACTTGTTGAGTACCCGTTCGCATGTTGAAGGTCCCAATCAAAGCTTGATTGTAATTGTTAATAAAAGGGAAATTATCATTTGTATACCCTTAGTTTACTCCATTATCAAAAATACTACAACACTTTGAGGGTGTATCAATCGTCCATCCTTAATTGACAAAATGTATCAGCCGATCACCAAACCGTTAGTTGCCGTTTGAAAGTTAACGGAGTTACAGTGAATTGACGATTTTACCCTTGAAAATTATCACTTGTATACCCTTAAATTCTCTTTTTATCACTTGTATACCCTTAAATTCTCACTTGTATCATATGAAAAGACCAAATTACCCTTCTGACGTCATCATACTTAAACGGCAACTAACGGTTTGGTGGTCAGCTGATACATTTTGTCAACTTAGGGTGGACGATTGATACACCCTCAAAGTGTTGTAGTATTTTTGATAATGGAGTAAACTAAGGGTATACAAATGATAATTTCCCTTAATAAAATAGAATTCTCTTAAGGTGAGAACAGACCACTGAGTTTGGATAAATACTTGCCGTCCCCTTTATTGAATAGGATCAAATTTAAATAAAATCGTTTAACTACTACTCCTAAACTTAAGATCCACAATGCTATAATTAAGGAAAACAACTGCTTATATTGCAAATAAATAGTTAACAGCACGTCCATCTTCCCACGACCTCCCTACATGTACTACACTTTGTGAATGTCATGGCTTGTCAATACCTTCCCCTTTTAGTGGAACCTTGTCCTCAAGGTTCAAGGTAGAGAACTAGCCCCCAATGAGCTCGTTATTGTCACCACTAAATTGGTCATCAGTATTCCCTTCCAATAGTAAAAGTTGGCGACCCATACAATTATGGCCAGAAGAAAATTTATCATTACAATTAAAACAAAGGCCTTGAGCCCTCCTCCTTTTCATTTCCTCCCATGTTAGCCGCTTCACGGGCCCTGTTGTTGGAGATTCCATTGGTGGTAGAAGGAATTTCTTTTGTCGTGATAGCTGGTCATCTTTCATGCTAGCTAAACTGATGGCTTCCTTTAGCGTTCTTGGTTTGAACATGCGGATGTCTTCGGATATCTCCGATTTTAGTCCGCCCATGAATGTTCCCACAAGAGCTTTCTGTGTCCAGCCATGAACTCTGTTACCAAGCCTTTGAAACTCCTTCTGGTAATCGCGAAGGGAACTCGTTTGTTTTACTCTAGATAAAGCTTCATCAAAGTATTCACATTCCGCAGGACCAAAACGAGCCCATAATTCCTCAGCAAAGGTTTCCCATGTCACCAAACTTCCTTCCTCTTGGTAAGCTCGTCGCAACCACTGCCATCATTGATTGGCTTCTCCCTCAAGGTGAAAAGACGCCAATGCAACCTTTTGTGGCTCCGTTGTTCCCTGGTATTAAAAAAATTGGGAAACTTTGCTAAACCACTCCGTAGGATCATCTCCAGGTACCTTGGAAATTCAAGCTTAGCCATTTGTTATGAGAAAATCATTCGGCTTCCACCAGCTTCCTCCTTGGTATTCTCCTTGTAAGAATGGCTAGGGTGATTATTGACGTTATGGCTGAACCTTTCTTTGTTTGAAAAGAAAGCCTCAGACATACGATTGATGGTCTCCTTGAGCTGATGCAGTTTTTCATTAATGCCAATCTCCATTTGTTGCATTCCATCTTGAAGTCCGCCAAGCCTCGCTTCTAAATTTTCTATCCTTTCTTTGTTAGTTGCCATGAGAACAACAAAGTTTTTGAACAAGATAACGCAGCTCTGATACCAATTGATAGGTCCTAATCAAAGCTTGACGGTAATTGTTAATAAAATATAATTCTCTTAGGGTGAGAACAGACCACTGAGTTTGGATAAATACTTGCCGTCCCCTTAATTGAATAGAATCAAATTTAAATACAATCGTTTAACTACTACTCCTAAACTTAAGATCCACAATCGCTATAATTAAGGAAAACAACTGCTTATATTGCAAATAAATAGTTAACAGCACGTCCATCTTCCCACGACCTTCCCACATGTACTACACTTTGTGAATGTCATGGCTTATCACATGTACAAGCAATCATATAATGCAAAAAATGTATTAAATTATCTATGAAATTGAGGAAAGTTCATACCCTATTTTCCTTCCAAATTTGTGCGAGGCCACTGTAGCACATGTCCAAAGCAACTAGGTTCTCCAAATGAAAACTAGCTGGTAAAAATTTCAATGGAAAGCCATGGCAATGCGACCACCTCAATCAAGATGCTTAGAGTCTCCATTGAGGTGCACATATTTTAGATTTTCCATTGAGGTGCACATATTTTAGATTTAGTAATCTTAGATTATGCATTACTACAAATGCCTCTGTAGTCAAATTTACAAATTCTGAACTGGGAAGGTTTAATATGGGGCCTTCAACCGCATTGTTCCCTAATAAAACAAGAAAACATAAAATTAAGATGCAAATATAACTGATTGATCAATAGTAATATTATAGCATGAACTCCTGCAAAAGCCATTTGTGATTCTTATGAAGTTAAGGGGAAAAAAGGAACATCGTTTAGAATGCACCCCCGCCTCGACACACGCACACAAAAAAGAGTTAGATAGGAAGGACTGATGATTTTATTTTATTTTTTCCAATGATCAGATTGCTGTAACTAAGTAGACACAAATTCTCCATTAATGTTACAAAGAGATATTGAAATGATTGAGAGTTCAGACTGTAGATAATGTCATATTAAAGGCATGACAAGAGAGAACACCAAAAAATTAGTTATATATTGGCAAGCATGATTACATGCAATAAGCATGAGAAACAGAAAGTTACATCATCTCTCTACAACATACGGCGAACTTAGATTACGAATCACATGGAAGCCGTCATGAACCTACACTGTTATGATTTTCATACTGCTAATTGCTGCAAGAACAAAAAATAAAATTAGAAATGCACTTACAGAGTGGCTGGTCAAAAAATGATGCACACTTCATGGAACCAAAGTCTGCTATGTTTCCCAGGAACTTTCAGGGATTCTTGGCAAACAATTTCTCTTTCATGTCTCTAATGAGATCGTGCATTTTCAATCTATTGTCTTCATCAATTACTATGAGACATCTTTGAGTAAGAACAAAAAAGACGATCTCTGAGGAAAAGCCACAACCTTGAAGTATTTTAAGAACATAGTCTTTATCCACTCCGACGAAAAGATGTGCAATATCCATGAATACGTTCTTCTCTTCATCATCGTTTAGAACTCTGAGTTTGTTCAAAATTTCCTCATTAGGTATCCTTTTCAGTTTCTCCTCTGCACTTTCCCATACATCTATGCTTGTCTCGTTAAAAAGAAAACAACCAAAACTTCAAGACCAAGTGGAAGCCCTTCAGCGCAACGAAGTAGTTCTCTGGAGAGCTTCATGAATCGTTGAGGAGGCTTGTCTTTTCGGAAGGCATGCCAGCTGAAGAGCTGAAATGATTTACCAAGACATAATCTAGGAACCGTGCATACCCCATCTACTTCAAAAACTTTCAGCAAATGTTCATTTCTATTTGTTATAATGATCCGACTTCCAGAACCGAACCACTTATTCTCTCCGGCTAATGGTTTTAGTTGATCTATGTGATCTAAGTTATCAAGAACAACAAAAACCCTTCTGTGAAGAAGTCTGCTGCTCATCATATTGAGCCCTCTGTCAATGCTTTCCATATCTAACATTTTTCTCAACAACAGTTCAGAAAGCATTCATTTTGAAGCTGAACCAATCCATTTGGTTTCTTTGCCATTTCTTCAACGTCTTCAAGGAAGCAACTGCCTTCAAAACAGTGGGAGATCTGGTCATAAACTGCTTTTCAAATGGTAGTCTTCCCAATGCTACCCATCCCACAAATTCTTTTTTACAAACATCTAGATTGTCAAGTCTTAACAAGGAATGCACATGTTTGACAGGGGAATCTATTCCAACTGGGTAGGAGGCAGACAATTTTATTGCTATTTCTTCAACAAGTTTCTGGATGAAATTTGGTTCTTGTCTGCTTGTTGTGAAGTGTGATCACATGAATCAAGACACAAATAAACTTGTTAGTACTGTTGTGCACAGAATGCAGAATCAAGCACATAGAATAATCACAGAAAAATAAAGAACACAAGAATTACGTGGTTCGACAATATACCTATGTCCACGGGAGCAAGAGAAAAATAATTGTATTATTAACAATTATTTGAGTACAAATTTGAGTAAAGAAATCTCACTTTTTCAAAATCCAAATACACTCAATACTCTCACACACACTCTCCAATTGCTCACACTCTCAGAACTCTCAAAAGCTTAACAAATTTTTGGGATGCATGAAATGAATGAAATCTTTAGCTATTTATAGGAGAAATGAGTTACTATGCAAAGAATAAAATAATTGAAAATATAATTTTTAATTATTATTATTTTTCAAACATTTTGGCTTCATCCCCTTTGTCCATTCAATTTGATTTTGCTTCCTTACAATTGTTGGTTGCAACCAACAATTTGTTTGACTTCAACAAATCTCCACCTCGGCGAAAATTTGTCTAAATCTGAGCCGACTACTAATGAACCATCATCCCCAATGCAATCCTTCAATAAGGATCCAGAATGGCTGTGTCGTTTCAACTGCCTACGTACCTAAAATTTGGGATCAAGCCAACCGTAGCTCATAATTCTCCAAACTCAACGCATTCGAAGAATTAATTTCAATCCGTATAAAGATTTACTCAATCTGCACACACGATTCTCCTTTCCAGTAACTTTGAAACCACAAGGCTGAGTCATATAGATTTCCTCCTCCAAATCTCCATGCAAGAATGTCGTCTTGACATCCAATCGAGCAAACTCTAACTCATATTCAACTACAAAGGCAAGTAGGATATGAATGGAAGTATGATTTACAACTGGAGAGAACACTTTATTTTAGTCAATACCTTCCTTTTGAGCAAAGTCTTTTGCTACGAGCCTTTCCTTGTACCGAAGAGTTGTTTGATTTGGAGATCCTTGCTTCTTGGTGTAGACCCATTTATTTCTAATAACCCTTTTCCCCTTTGGTAACTCCACAAGTTCCCAAGTTTGGTTTTGATGGAGAGATTTCATCTATTCTTCCATGGCTAACTTCCATTGATCACCTTCACTGCTGCGTAATGCTTCACCGAAAGTGTTAGGGATGTCATCATCAATAACTGGAAGTGCATAGGCTACCACCATGTCTTTAGTAAGCCATCCGAGTTTCTTTATTTCTCTTCTTAGCCTCCTTGTTGCTATAAAATCATCATTATTTACATCATCAAGTGTTTCTTCATTTTGTAGGACATCAGAAGAAACAACCTCTTCTTCAACTCTAGGTGTCACCTCCATAGTTGAACCCTTTTCTGATGTAGAACTAACTGGTATATATGGAGTTGCATCAAACTCCACCCGCTGCAATACCTCTATGGTCTTGTTCTCCACCTGTTGTGAACTTAAAGCTTTCATCATTAAAGCTTCATTAAAAGTGACATCTTTGCTATACACAAACTTTTTATCTTCGAGATCTTAAAGCTTGAAGCCCTTTACTCCACCTTTAAATCCCATAAAGATAGCTCTTCTAGTACGATGATCTAGTTTACCATCTTTGACATGCTAATAAGCTAGACACCCAAATATACGAAGGGAATCATAGTCTTGTACATGCTTTCCAGACCACATTTTCATAGGAGTTTTACCTCCAATTGCAGCAGAAGGCAACCGGTTTATTAAGTGACTTGCGTAGCTCACAACTTCAGCTCAAAACTTTTTATCTAAACCAACATTAGATAACATACACCGTACTTTCTCCAGTAAAGTACGATTCATACGTTCAGCCACACCGTTCTGTTGCGGAGTATGTCTCACCGTGAAATGTCTTTTAATACACTCGTTTTGGCATACTTGCAAGAATGAATCAGAAGTATATTCACCCCCATTATCAGAATGCAATACTTTGATCTTTCTACCAGTTTAAGTCTCCACTATTTTCTTCCATCCCACAAAAATCTCTAGAACCTCATCCTTTGCTTGCATGGTGTACACCCACACACGTATAGAGAAATCATCAATAAATATAACAAAATAATGGCTTCCACCAATTGATGCAGTCTTGGTTGGTCCCCATACATCACTGTGAACATATTCAAGGATCTCACGAGTATCGTGATTAGCTGTACCAAACTTGACCCTTGTTTTCTTGCCTACTACACAATTCTCATAGAAATTTAATTTACTGGTTTTAGTACATTTTAAAAGTCCATGCCTCATCAGAGTTTGGAAAGATTTCTCTCCAACATGTCCCAGTCGTACATGTCATAGCTTGGTGGTGTCATTGTGTGCCTCAACAACATTTGCTTCATCAGTTGTACTTCCCTTCAAATAGTACAGATTGTAATGGCGAACCCCTTACAGAATCACCATAGCACCCATACATGAACTCCATTGTGCCATTTTCAATAGTATCCTTATAGCCTTTAGCTTCTAGAGCACCCACAGAAATTAAATTTTTCTTTAAAGTTGGAACATATCTAACCTCTTTCAGTTCTCTAACCATTCCATCATACATTTTGAGCCGAATTATTCCTATCCTCATTGTGAGACAAGGTTGATCATTCCCCATCACAACTGCACCGAATTTCAGATTACGAAAATCCGTAAATCATTCCTTAATATGACACAAATGATAGGTTGCTCCAATATCAAGTATCCGCTCACTCGAACTAGCCACGTATGCTGCAGGAGTAATACTTAGTGAATAATCAGAGCCCTCATCTTTACGTGCTTTGTTTGCTGCTACTAGTTTATTCTCATCTCTCTTTTGAACCTTTGGACAATCTTTCCTGCAATGGCCCTTTTCATGACTAAAGGCACACTTATCTTGAGCTATATTTCTGCTTCTTGATTTGGATTGAGAATTCTTTCCACCACGCTTCTTCTTTTTCTCTATCGCCCAATCTCTACTCACCAAAGCTTCAGACGATACTCGTTCAGAATTTTTATCATTATTCCGAATCTTCAAGTTAGTCAATGTTGTGTAAACATCTTTGAAGACAATCACACTCTTCCCATATATCAAGGTAGTCACAAAATGACTATATTCCTCTGGTAGTGAGTGTAACAGAATCATAACCTTGACTTCATCCTTAGTATCTTCATCATATTCTTTAAATCAGCAAGTAATTTTTCAAATCTTGAGACATGATCGTACATTGATACCCCATGCTTCATTCGAAAGCCATATACTTGGTTCATTGTATGAAGACGATTTTCAGGACTTTTCAGTAGGTACTTCTCCTCTAATGTACGCCACAAAGTCATCGCACAGTCCTCATCTTTCACTAAGTATTTCACCTCCTTGGTCAAACAAGATTTGATCTGACCTAAAGCTTTCTCGTTCATACAATCCCAAATTTCTCATCATATAAGTGTCTTTTATTTTTCAGAACAACATCGAGATCGATTTGAATAAGGGCATCCATAACTTCGCGCCTCCATATGCCGAAGTTGATTTTCCCATCAAACTTTTCAACATCGATTTTCTCGCCTCCTATAACAGGTGCTGAATAGCGATTTGACAAATCTCGCCTCCCACCTGAAGTATCTCCTGAAATAGTCTCGGTAGATCTCTCCCCAATTCTGGAAGTTTGACCTTCTACCATTTTCTCAACGAACTATTTCCACTTGAAAAACAACCTTTATGATGTTAATTTCGCGTGAATAAATGCACTAGGAAAGTTCCCAGGAGACTGGACGGGAACTCGATCCCAATTAAAAACCAGAATCCTTAGACTCTTATCGCCTTGTTGACAGAACTTTCCTAGACATGCAAAAATACACACTACTTACAATAGACTGTCTCTCAAGTACAAATGACTGTCTCCACCGTATTCGTAAATAGTATCGTATACATGAATAGTACCGTATACGTAAATAATACTGTATAATCATAATCAAGCACACCGAATAATCACAGAAAAATAAAGGACACAAGAATTATGTGGTTCGGCAATATACCTATGTCCACGGGAGCAAGAGAAAAAAAATTGTATTATTAACAATTATTTGAATACAAATTTGAGTAAAGAAATCTCACTTTTCCAGAACCCAAATACACTCAATACTCTCATATACATTCTCCAATTGCTCACACTCTCAGAACTCTCAAAAGTTTAGAAACTTATAAGCTTAACAAATTTTTGGGATGCATGAAATGAATGAAATCCTTAGCTATTTATAGGAGAAATGAGTTACTATGCAAAGAATAAAATAATTGAAAATATAATTTTTAATTATTATTATTTTTCAAACATTTTAGCTTCATCCCCTTTGTCTATTCTTTCGTTTCGGCTGCAAAATCAAATTCAATTTGATTTTGCTTCCTTATAATTGTTGGTTGCAACCAAAAATTTGTTTGACTTCAACAAGTACTACAGCCACCATATACAACATGAAGAAAACTTGTTAAGTGTAACACTCTAGGTAAATTCCATATCGGCAAAGTACGGGAGAGATGTTGTGTTTGTAAGAGGTGATCCACATATTAATTGGTAAGGCACGTCTATACACCCAAAAAACAAAACCGTGCGAGCCTTGTTAAGGCCCAAAGTGGACAATATCTTGACAGATTTAGATTGGGTCCATGACAGATAGTATTAAAGTGGCTCTGTGTGTCCTCTTGAGTGATGGTGGGACAAACCTTAGTAAGGAGGCTGAGTCCTTAAAGGGGGGTGTATGTAACACCGTAGGCAAACCTCAGCAAGGCCCGTGTGGTTTTGTTTATAGGGCGCCCAAACACCTAAAATGCGTCTTGCTAATTAAAGTATGAATCACCTCTTATAACGCCAGTATCTCTCCTGCTCTTTGTTGATGTGGGATTCGCGTAGGGTGTTATAATACGATTGAATTACTCATTATAGTAAACTTAGAACTAATTATTCAACTTTGAAGATTATCTAGCAGTTCATCATTTTTTTTAATTATATTTTTGGTCTACTACATAATCTTCCACTAGGAATGGCAAAAAATCCCTGGCCGGCCCGGCCCATTCCCACGGGATTTGGCCCAGGCTTTGCAAATAAGGGTCTGAACAAAGGTTTAGGAAAAAAAAACATGTGCTAGGCCCAAGCCCTCTATTTTTTTTAAAAAATAAATTTATAAATTAGAATTTGAAAAATATTGGAAAAATAAAATAAAAGTAAACTTAAATTCCTAATTTATATACCAATAATGAATAAAAAAAGTTAAAATTATAATACTGAACTCTCTTTTAAGTGTTAATAAGTTAACAGAGTGTTTGAATTAGAGAATTCAGTTCTAAAAAATTAAATATCTAAACTTTTATTTTCTTTATTTTCTTTATTTATTATTTTATTTTAAAATATTTATCCTCTTTAATTTATTGTTGATTATAACAACTTGATTATTATTAACTCATTTTAAGTTTATAACAATTTTAAAATTTTTTGAAAAAGTAAGCAAAATTCTAAGCCCAGCTCAGGCCTGCAGTGGGCCCGATTGAGACCCAACCCTTGCACTTTTTACTTAATGGGGTTGGGCCAAACTTTTTTAATTTGCCAACCTATCTTCCATTGCTACCGATATAGTTAATTCGAAAGACTGGTTTGTTAAGTAACTATAGATTCATAGGATACAATTTAAATACTATTAATGACATCACATATCTATAAAGAATGATTTATTAATTAACTATGAAAATCCCATCTCAATTAGTTTTTCTTTAAGAACAAAGTAGTGCTAATCAAGTTAAAATCTATTTGGTCCATTTCAACTATATTTTATTTTTATTTTT
>JAQOOB010000008.1:10173203-10356773 GCA_029721495.1 Citrus inodora
AATTATATAGGATTAGTTTCCTTATTAACTAAAGTTTAGGACTTTTAATTTCCTTTTCAATTTAAAATTTTATTTTTCTTTTACTTCACGATTCACGATTTAGGATAATTACTACTAATATAAATAACTCCCTCTTATTGCCTTTGAAGGCAAATTCGATTTAATAATATTTTTGATTTTCAAATCTCTGTGTGAGTATTTGAGTTAGTTAATTCTCGGTATTCTATGAAATCAACGAATCTTAACCCCTAGATTCGTGGTATTCTTTTGAATCAACATAAATTTAACTTGCACTTTATTCTATTATTCTCTAGAATCAATGGGATATTTAGAACTTTAAACTTCCGCTGCATCATCTTTTCTCTCTAAAACCTATGCTCTCTCTCTTGAAAAGTCCCTTGTGAGAAAGAAGAATGGAAAACTAGATATAAATGAGACATTTGAAATGAGAGGCAGAGGGTATTAACCAATTAAAAAAGACCTGTAATGAAGGCAATTATTAATGGAAAATATCAATTAATAAAGGCAAGTAATCTAAGCCAATCAAAGAAGAAAGATTTTTTAGGCAAGTAATAATGGAATAGATGAGGATAAAAAGTCCTAGAATTAACTTTCAAAATTTAAAATTTCCTAGAATCCAAGGATGGAAAAAATCATTCTAGATGAAAATCTTTGGAGAAAAATCCTCCTAAGATAGCTTTCAATCTTTCAAACTCAATCATCTAAGGATGGAAACAAATGATTATAGGATGAAAATCTTTGGAGGAAAATCCTCCTATGATAGCTTTAAATCTTCCAAATTTAATTATTTGAGGATGGAAATAAATCATCCTAAGATAAAAATCTTTGGAGAAAAATCCTTTTAAGATAACTTTCAATCTTCAAAACTCAATCATCCAAGGATGAAATCTTTGGAGGAAAATCCAACTAAGATAGAATTCAAGAATAAAAATCCTTTGAGAAAAGTCCTCTTAATATAAAATCTAAAGATAAAAGTTCTTGGAACAAATTCCAGAGATGGAATCCTCAGAAAAACTTCTTAGGTTTAAAAATCCAATGTAAATTACCACAAGAAAATCCACAAAACAAAAAAAAATGTACATTTTTTACTTAAAAGATTTGAGACTTTGGGGACAACTATTGGACAAAAAATAAAATGGCTCAACTAAAGCCCAAATAAATATGGTCCCTATAAAGCCCACGAAGAAATTGATAAAAATCACCGAGGATAAAATCTCCTAGTACCAAGGTTCATAACCTTCAAGGTTCCTATAATAAATCTCCTAAGATAACCTTCTAGGTTACAAGGTTCTATTGAAAAACCACCTTGGATAAAACCTTCTAGGTTATGAGATTCCTAGCTTCTAAGGTCCCAAGGTTCCAAAGTTCCTAGTCTCCAAGGATCCTATGTTCCAAGGTTTTTAAGTTTTGAGGTTCTTAGCCTCCAAAATCCCTAAGACAAACCATCTAGGAAAAAACTAAGTTCCAAGATTCTTAACCTCCAAGATTCCTAACCTTCAAGATTCCCAAGTTTCAAGGTTTTTAGTATAAATCACTTAAGTTAAACCTCCTACATTCCTCAAGGTAACCTCCAAACAGAGGCAGAACAAGACAACTTTGACTACGAGGGCAAAAGAATTTATACAAAAAAGGTTGACGTATTTTGTTATGCTTGCTCATAGGATACTTTAATATTTATTGATGCAATCCTGGGTCACATTGTAAAGAGTCTAGATTATTATCTTTTCTTGATTGAACTCATGGAAATTTGAGGGGACACTGCTCCTAATCAAGGATTAAAGATTCAACATTAGTTAGACTCAGAGTCAAAGAATTAAGATTTTCTAATTCATCTTTTCTCTTAAAAAATGTATCTAGAGTCTTTTCGACTTAACCATAATTTAAGGAAAAAATTATTTTTATATATAAAGGTTACTAGATTTCTAACAATGCAATGGTAAAGAATTATCACTTAAAAAATAAGTGGACATTCAATTACTTTTTAATTTCAAGTAAGCGTCTTTTTTTTTTAATTTCTAATTTGGCCAATGATTAGTATTAAAAATTGTTGAATTATCAAGCGATAATATGTTATTTTATGCTTATGTTATAATTTATATTTGTGTTTATGTAATATATTAGGAATTATTAATTATGTTTTAAATATTTTTAATTTTGTGTATTTTTATGTGTTTATTAGGAAAAATATTAATTTCACGTACTTCGAGGCTCCAAACAGATAAATGGAGGTCAAATTTGGATTCCGGAGGTCCGAAAACCTTAAGACCAGTCAAGATCGGCTTAAAATTGGGCTTGTATAAAAAAAGTTGACTTTTTCTGTTGACCGAGCACGGATTGGATGATGAAATGAGCTTACAATAGATATGAGTGCATGGGATAGCTGGCAATTTTGACTAAATCTCCACCGTCCATGATTCAATGGCCATGATTGTGCCACGTGGCAATCATTTTGTATAATTATTTTTTTATAAATAAAATTAGTTTTATTTCCAATTTTAGTTGTTTTTATTACTTTTAATTATAAGTAATTCAATTTTACTACTTCTTTTTATTTTAATTATGCTTAACTAAATAATATTAGTTAGGGGAAGGTGAAACTCTTAGGAAATAAATATGATTTAATCAAATTCTATTTTTAACTTTATAAATTAAATTATTTTCTATTTAATTTTATACATATTTTATATTTTAAAAATTTGATTTATTGTAGACAAACAAATGAATTTGGTACAATAAATTCTTAAGATCTTAATATAAGACATGGTGAAATGGTATTTTGACTTATTGTAGACAAATTAAATTTTGGCACAATAAATACTTAATCCATCATAAAATTAATGGGAAAATAATAATAATTTGTATAATTAATCTTTTGGGTAATAAATCTAAAAAAAATTGGCAAAAAAAAATTTATTAAGTTTTATTTATTTCTAAGAGTGGATCCATAACCCTAACTAGTTCAATTCCATAGTTTCATTTAAATTAAGTTGTTTATATTCAAGTTTTAATTTCAATTTTTAGATAAAATAAAATAAACAAATTAAATATTTTCTCTGTGGATCGACCTCGGACTCATCGATTTATAATATAATACGACACTCTTATACTTGAGAGTTAAATATTACTTTTAAGTTGTGTCAAGTTTTTGGCGCCGTTGCCGGGGAAAAATTTTTATTTTGCTTTATTTTTCTGTTTTTTTATTTTTCACTTTGTGTAAATTTTTGTTTGCCCCCTTTTCTTTTTCTTAAATTCTCTTTTGACCCTGTATATTTCATAATTCTCGTTTCACCCCAACAATTCTCGTTTCTAGCCCAATTTTCTGGTAATTATGTTCTGACCCTAATATCTTTCAGTCATTTCACTTTCATCCCAAATTGCTCAATTTTAAACTTCTAAAAATTACAGTGTGGTCATAAAATTAAAAATAATTTGCAATAAAATCCCTAGACGAAATTCTTCAAAATAATCAAGACTTGGACTTACATCTTGAACATACTTTGGACATATTTGGACTTATTTTGGACTAAATTTGGACAAAACTAACTTTAACTACTAACTCTAATTACTAACTCTTAACTTACTAACTACTAACTCCTAATTTTTTTTAATTTCAGTTATTTAATTTTCTGCATTTATTTAATTTTGTACTTATTATTTTCTCTTTATTGGTGGGTTCAACCACCAAACTAACTACTAACTCTTAATTTTTATTTTCAGTTATTTAATTTTCAGTATTTATTTAATTTTGTATTTTTTTGCTTTATTTTTTTAATTGGTGGGTTTAACTACCATTTTTTTATTTTATTTTTTTGCTTTATTTTTTTAATTGGTGGGTTTAACTACCATTTTTTTATTTTATTATTTTGCATTTATTTATTTATTTATTTTACTTTATTGGTGGGTTCAACCACCAAAATTGTTATTTAATTTTCTTTTGTACACTTATATTATTTGCATATTTAATTTTTTTATTTTGTTATTAATTTGTGTAAATATTATCTTTATAACATAACTATTGCATGAAACGTTGGTCTCGATCTTCAAGTGGCAGGTTAATTCGTAGATCTCAATCTCCACCACTAATCATGGATGAGAATCAAGGCGAAAACGTTTTGGGGGAACTTAATCCTCAAATTGATCAGGGAGACAACCAATCTCAACATGGGCATGATCAGAATCAACCAAGAACTCTGAGAGACTATATGAATCCAACCAGAACCGGAGCACTGTCGTGTATAGTATTTCCTCCAGAAGCATCTCGATTCAACTTTAAACCAGGTATTATCCAACTTTTACCAACATTTCATGGTTTAGAATCTGAGAATCTGTACTTGCATCTAAGAGATTTTGAGAAAGTTTGTAATACATACACGGACCAAAATTGTAGCATGAACATAATTAGATTAAAGCTTTTTCATTTTTCATTAAAAGATAAAGCTAAAACTTGGCTACAAAACCTTAGATCTGGATCAGTAAGAACTTGGAATAACATGCAAGAACAGTTTTTGAAAAATTCTTTCCACCTCATAGAACAAATTCTTTTAAAAGGCAAATCACTTCTTTCCCTCAAAAAAATGGAGAAACATTATACCAATGTTGGGATAGGTTTAAAGAGTTGCTTAACATATGCCTACATCATGGTTTTGAAACTTGACGATTGGTCACTTACTTCTACGAGGGCTTAATACCTCAAAGTAGACAGGTTGTTGAAATGATGTGTGATGGTGAATTTAGGGATAAAATCCTGAGGATGCACTAGATTACCTCGACCAATTAGCTGAAAATGCAGAATATTGGGATACTGTTGGAACTTTTGAATTGACAAATAAGCAACAACCATCTCCATCTAGTGGAGGAATCCATAACCTTAGGGAAGATCATGATTTACAAGCAAAATTTGCATCCCTAGTTAGGAAAGTTGAAGCTTTGGAGCATAAATAGAGTGATCAAGTAAAATCTGTTCAAGAAATTGCATGTAACATATGTAGTTCGAATGATCATTTCACCCAAGAGTGTCCCACTTTGCCTGCACTTAAAGAATGTCTAAATGATCAAGCCAATGTCATTAACACTTTCAATAAACCAAACCCATATTCACAAACTTATAATCTTGGTTGGCGAAATCATCCGAATTTCAGTTGGAGGAATAATAATAATGCACAATCTTCACAAGCACCACCTCCACAAAATTTTCAAAATCCTCAGCCTTATACACCATATGTTCCTCCACCCTGAAAAAATCTGGAAGACACAATGCATTCATTCATCAGAAAGCAAGATGTTATTAACAATCAAAATGCACAAACTTTTTCTGATTTGAAAGATACTCTTGCTAAAATTGCTTCTGCACTCACCATTCAAGAAAAAGGAAAATTTCCAGCCCAACCACAACCAAATCCTAAAATTCAACAAAATCCACCCACGGACCAAGTCAAGTCAGTTATAACTCTTCGTAGTGGTAATGTTGTTGATAGACCTATGCCTGAACCTTATGAAAATGATGAAAATTCAAAGGGTAAGGAAGGACTAAATGAACTTACACCTAGTGAAGAAATAATTAGTGTTCCACCTGAACCACCATTTCCGCATGCATTGAATAAACCAAGGAAATCAATCCACTCTTTTGAAATTTATGAAATCTTTAAGCAAGTGAAAGTTAACATTCCTCTATTAGATGCAATCAAGTAGGTACCTTCATATGCCAAATTTTTAAAGGACTTGTGCACTGTTAAGAGGAAATTGAAGGTAAGAAAGAGTGCTTTCATGGCCGAACAGGTAAGTACAATTCTGTTTACTAATAATAAGTTGAAATATAAATATCCTGGTTGTCCTACCATTTCTTGTATTATTGGTAACCACAGAATTGAGCATGCTTTACTAGATCTTGGTGCTAGTGTTAATTTGCTTCCATATTCAGTTTATCTTCAACTTAATCTTGGTGAGATAAAATCAACTTCAACTACACTTTTGCTTGTCGATAGATCAATTAAAGTACCAAAAGGAATAGTGGAAGATGTTTTAGTACAAGTTGATAAATTCATTTATCGTGTGGATTTTATTGTCTTGGAAACTGAACCTGTTGTGAATAATTACAAACCAATTCCTGTAATTTTAGGTCGACCATTTTTAGCAACTGCTAATGCTTTGATTAATTATAGGAATGGTTTAATGAATTTATCCTTTGGGAATATGGCTTTGGAATTGAATGTTTTCAACATGAGATTTATAATTTGTGGATACTATTCAAAAAACAAAGTGCATAGTTAAGTCTTGGGAATCTGACTCAAAAAGACCCTGTTTGCCAGTTTATAAGAAAACTGGATGGGAAGCCGATCCTCGACCCATAGAGGGCGTTCAAGCCGTTACTGGACGTAAAACCAGAGGAAGATGTGAGCCACAATCACAACTACCAGTAAATATCCTTTCACTTCACTGTTATTTTACTTTACTGTTATTTTATCATTTGCATTATTGCATTTAGCGGTGTGATTTTATATTTAATAAATATTTGTTTTCTTTTATTGTTTGCCTATTCTAATCATTATTTTCTTTTTATTATTTGTTTTTGAATTATTGAGCCATGAGCTTTACTCGTCATTTGACAAATATGTCAACCCATTTACAGTTGTTTCTCATTATTTATGTCACCAAGATCTTTAAATATGAGCTCGTTTTTCAAACACTCACAACTTGTTTTTGAAAAATTAGTCCAATGGCAGCATCTTCAAGCAAACAATTCAAAAACATTTGTGTGCTTTCTGGGTTTCACTATGGAAAGTACAAAGAGTTCGTTCAGGCAGCTGTAGATCTTGGTCGTGTCATAGCAGAGAGGAAACTGCATCTTGTATATGGAGGAGGTGAACGGGGGTTATCAAGACTTGTCTCAGAAGCTGTTTTTACTAGAGGAAGCCAAGTACTAGGCATTATTCCAAAAGCCATGAAACCGCTAGTGTGCATGTCTGACCCATCAATTGGAGAAGAATTAGTGGTATCAAGTATGCAAGAGATAATATCTGAAATGATGAATCATGCTGATGCTTTTATTTTCTTGCTAGGAGATCTTGCAACTTTTGAGGCACTAATTACATTTGCATCTTGGGCCCACTTGAACATTCATAAAAAACTCATCGGTTTGTTAAATGTTAATAATTTTTATGACGGTTTGCTAACTTTTATTAACAATGCAATAAAGAATAATTTTGTTCCATATTCTGTAAAAAAAAAAAAACTCTTTATCTCTGCTTCTACTGCTAATGAGTTACTTGATCTTTTACAAGCTTATACACCAGAGCTAGATCCAAAGACTTTTGCACTGAATTGGTCGACTGATGATGGTAGCAGTAACAGTAGCAGTAATAAGAAGTGCGATTTAGATTTAAGTGCGATTTAGATTTAACTCTCCGTCTGTAGATATTTTTTGTTGTAGTGTTCATGTGCTGGCTTCTAAACTCTTTCTCTTTTCTTTTAAAACATTGAGGACAATGTCTTTTTCAGGTTGGGGGGAGGGAATAGTTGATAATTGTTGAATGTCTTAGTCTTGGTGATGTGTTTACAAAAAAAAAAATCTGTAAAGACTAACTTAGGACAAATTTGAGTCGAAGATGGCAGGATATAGAGAATGTAGTACCTCTAGAAACGCATCTTTTTAGTATTAAGGGTGTTGTTAAAAAAAATTGACTTTTTCTTCATCTTTGTTATCCGCTTTTAAGCTTTTGCATCAAGTTCAGATGAGATCTCCTCTTCTTCTTCTTTTATTATTCTCTTTTATTATTATTATTATTTTGTTTTGCATATTTGTAAAATTATAAAATTTTAAGATAATGTTTAGATTAGGTTGTGGGGTGGGGATACTTGACGTATGTTTTTTTTTAAATATGTGTGTTGTTTTTCTCTTTTCTCTTTTCTTTTCTTGGTTAAAAAAAATAAAAAATAAAAATTTTTTATTTTTGTCTAGGATGGCCGTGTAAAGAGTCACGACTTTTGAGACGCATCCTAATAGTCTTGTTGTATTATATTTTGATTTTGAGATTAATAGTAAATTGTTTTTGTTCCCTTTTCTTTGAATTACTCGAATTTGTGAACTCTCCACTTGGTTATTAAGTTATTTAATTGTTTACTCATTTAATAGGTATTATTGAATCATTCTTCACACACACATTATGACACATACTAGTGGGTTGTAAGTTAAAATTTTACAGCATTTAGTTCTTTTGATTTATTAGGAATAGTATCTAAGGTAGTAGAAAGTGTATATTGCAAAAAACAAAAAAACCAAAAAACAAAAAAAAAATTTTATATCTAGAAACCTGAGTAATTAAGTCCGTAGGGGTGTTTCAACAAATTCAACACCTAGTGCCCTAAGGTCGACTGGTCTGGGAGTCACTGACCTAAAGCTCACTACATGGGTAATATATATATTGTTTGTTTATTAGAAACCCGAGTAATTAAGTCCGTAGGGGTGCTTCAACACCTAGTGCCCTAAGGCCAACTGGTCTGGGAGTCACTGACCTAAAGCTCGCTACACGGGTTAGAAATGTAATATTTTAAAAATATGTGTGAATAATCTATTACCTAAGGATATAATTTCTAATAAATTTTGGAACGAAAATGTTGTTTTTCTTTTAATGAAGCCCCATAAGTATTGTGTTAATTACTTGAGCACAAAAGAAGGTTTGATGATATTCTGGATAATGAGTGAACATCAATGTGGTAAAGAAATTTGGGAGAGTTCATTTATTTGGTAATTTAGATGATAGATGAACAACTATTAACTTGCATTTGAATTTTATAAATCTTAATTTAATATAACGCTTTAATTGCTAGAGGGCTAGCAATAAGCTGATTGGGGGGTGTGATTAGTATTAAAAATTGTTGAATTATCAAGCGATAATATGTTATTTTATGCTTATGTTATAATTTATATTTGTGTTTATGTAATATATTAGGAATTATTAATTATGTTTTAAATATATTTAATTTTGTGTATTTTTATGTGTTTATTAGGAAAAATATTAATTTCACGTACTTCGAGGCTCCAAACAGATAAATGGAGGTCAAATTTGGATTCCGGAGGTCCAAAAACCTTAAGATTAGTCAAGATCGGCTTAAAATTGGGCTTGTATAAAAGAAGTTGACTTTTCCTATTGACCGAGCACTGATTGGATGATGAAATGAGCTTACAATATATATGAGTGCATGGGATAGCTGGTAATTTTGACTAAATCTCAACCGTCCATGATTCAATGGCCATGATTGTGCCACGTGGCAATGGTTGGTGAAGCAAGTTGGAGGATCCGAATCTTTGAATTCGGGTCGACCCGATCCACCCATTAACCCGACATATCTCAACCGTTCTTTGAGCAAATCGGACGAGTCAAACGATGCCACGTATGATGTTGACTTTTGAAGTTTGACCAGCCATTGGATCTTGATCTAAAGGTTGTGAGGAGCACATGCATGAAGCTTATGATGGACCGCAAAGCACTGGATTATGAATTTATTTTTCTATAAATAGAGCCTCATTTTTATGTTTTTAATCATCTCTCTACAACTCTCTTCTTCTCAAATTCTCTCCATCTCCTTGTAATCTTGATTTCCAGGTGTGTTTTTAATATTTTGTATAATTATTTTTATAAATAAAATTAGTTTTATTTCCAATTTTAGTTGTTTTTATTACTTTTAATTATAAGTAATTCAATTTTACTACTTCTTTTTATTTTAATTATGCTTAACTAAATAATATTAGTTAGGGGAAGGTGAAACTCTTAGGAAATAAATATGATTTAATCAAATTCTATTTTTAATTTTATAAATTAAATTATTTTCTATAATTTTATACATGTTTTATATTTTGAAAATTTGATTTATTGTAGACAAACAAATGAATTTGGCACAATAAATTCTTAAGATATTAATATAAGGCATGGTGAAATGGTATTTTGACTTATTGTAGACAAATTAAATTTTGGCATAATAAATACTTAATCCATCATAAAATTAATGGGAAAATAATAATAATTTGTATAATTAATCTTTTGGGTAATAAATCTAAAAAAATTGGCAAAAAGAATTTATTAAGTTTTATTTATTTCTAAGAGTGGATCCATAACCTTAACTAGTTCAATTCCATAATTTCATTTAAATTAAGTTGTTTATATTCAAGTTTTAATTTCAATTTTTAGATAAAATAAAATAAACAAATTAAATCTTTTCTCTGTGGATCGACTTCGGACTCACCGAGTTATAATACAACACGACACTCTTATACTTGGGATTTAAATATTACTTTTAAGTTGTGTTAGCCAACTATTAACTATTTGCTAATAGGGAAAACTAAAAACTGGAAATGTATTGTTCTAGAATCAAGATAATCATAAATTAATATTAAGAAAATCGTTGTTCAAGATCAAAATTCACCTTCAATTGAGAAGTTCTACTAATTTGTTAGCCAATCAAGCATCACCCATGAATAAGAAAGTTGATATTTTTTGTTAAAGCTTTGGATAAGAAAATCTTAATTTAATATTTGTTCATTAATGATAAATTTCTATTTGGGTCTTCTTCTTTTTCTTCGACTCTTCTTCTTTCTTTTTTTTTTAACTATATAACTAAACGATAATGTACAAGTCTACAAGATGGGTGTTTAATAGATATCAATTTATTTTAATATAAAATATTGAATATTAAAAAACTTTTTGTTTATTTATTTATTTATTTTTTACAAGGACCGTGGCCCATGTTGGTCCCTTAAAACACCCTGCCTCTAAAGGTTCCAAGGTTCCTATCCTAGGATAAATCACCTAAGATAAACCTCTTAGATTCTTAGGAAAAAACGTCTAGAATAAACTTCCTAGGTTCTAAGATCCTTAGGATCTTTAGATTTTAGGATAAACCCCCCAAGATTCTAAGGTTCCTAGAATACTAGGATTCTAAGACAAAACACCTAGGATAAACTTCCTAAATTCAAAGGACAAACTACTGAGGATAAACCTCCTGACTTCTAAGGTTTTCATAATCCTAGGATCCTAGAAAAAACAACATTTGATTAAAACACTTCCCCCTTTAATCCAAAGACAAGGTTGCATGCCCATATGACACTCAACATAAGTATAAGAAGATAAGTGCCACCAAGTATCACAAGAACAACGACACTTGTCATCAAAATAGTTAGGACTAATTTAAATCAATTTTACCTATAAATATGCATTCTATTCTCTCTTAAAGGTAAGAAAAAAATAACTCAAGAGGGGAAGTGCTGACTTTCTCTCTATAGATTTTCTCTCCCTACATTTATATTTCTCAAAATTCAATGACTGATATGATTGTTGGAGGGTTTACACTAGTAAAACCAACCCTTTGGTCGTTTTCTTATATTTGTAGACCATTATTTGACAAAGTCATCTTCATTCCCTAAGGAAGTGAAATCCTAGGAGAAAATTCATAGGCTTATTAAGATTAGCCCAAATGAGAACCTTGTCATCTGATCTAAAAAAAAAGGAAGCTCAGTTCTACAAAGATCATCCTTGATTGAAATTACGACATAATAAGTTACGATAAAATTTGCACTAACAATTCTTATAATAGTAATAAACTTTTTTTTTGGTTCGTAAATATATGGTTATACTTCTCAAGTTATTACTAATAAATATATCCTAAATTTTATGTTTTAACTTATAAGGCACAATGTAACAAAAGTTTTGAGAAATATATATATATAAAAAAAAAACTAATGAAACATTTATGACCAACGAAAATGTTGTCCTAATTTGTATACAGCATTACAGTTGCGAGGCAGTATTTTTCTTAAACATTTCGAGTCTCGATACCTTGTATTCTTACATGTTTTGAGTTTGTTATGTAAAAATTTTGAGTATAACTATTTGATTATTTAATCTGTCATGTTAGTCGTTAGACTCAAGTTTATTTAGCGTATATACTAAGGGTAATTCTTCATCTTTGTTGCATAATCACAAAAATGTAAAACTATATGAGGGATCAAGCTACCTATCATTGTACCTGATAATTGTATTCAAAGAAAAGAAAAAGGGAAAAAAGACAGAGGCTAACTCATCATTAAATAAAAGGAAATTATCATTGCACCACCTTTTTTTTTTTTCCTTATATTCATCCAACCATCACAAAATTCTAACATGTTCTCTGTACCACATTTCTTTTGAAATTTGTATCAATTAGCCACTTTACACTAACACCGTTAAATAATTTAAACGAAATAACAATTTTACTCCTAAATAAATTAAAATATCATTTTGTCTTGTAAAATATTTGAAAATAAAAAAAATTATAATTATAAAATACCCCTATATTTAATAAAGAAATAAATCCAAAAATCAGAATGTTTATTTTTAATAAAAAATATTTTAATAAAAAATTATAATTATAAAAATAATTACAAAATTTTGGGATTTAATAAAAATCCCCTAAATTATTAAAATTTTGAGATTTATTTTTTAATAAATAAATTCAGTTAATTTTTTATTAAAATTTTGAAAAATTATAAATTTTTAATAAAAATAATTATTAAATTTTGCAAAATCTAAATTTAATAAAAATCAGTCGAGCACCTCTATTTTGGATTTATTTTTTAAATTTAGGGTTATTTTTATAATTATAATTTTTTTTTTATTTTTCAAAGCTTTTATAAGATAAAATGGTCTTTTAATTTATTTAGAAGTAAAATTGTCATTTCGTTTAAATTATTTAATGGTGTTAGTGCAAAAGTGGCTAATTGATACAAATTTAAAAAGAAAGGTGGTGTAGAGTACATGTTAGAATTTTATGGTGGTTGGATAAAGATAAGGCAAAAAAATGGTGGTGCAATGATAATTTTCCTTAAATAAAAATAGAAATAAAAACTTAAAAGAGTAGATCTACTTTACATCAGCAGTATATTGTAATACTTGCACATTTTTTTGTTGATGAAAATATTGAAAAAAAAATTATGATGGGTAACAAAAATATTTATGACTAATAACAAAATAATTGTAGTAGATTTTAGGGGAAAAGGCATTACATCCCCTCATGGTTTGTTAAATTGTCAAACAGGTCCCCTTAATTAAGAAATGGACACACAAACCTTTTCTTTTTATGATTATACCTTTTAATATAACAACCTAAAATGAAATTTAAACTTTTATAATAAATACTATAAAAATATTAAAACAAATAAATAAAAATAAATATTTAAAATTATTTTAAATATTGAACAACATTTCTTTGAAATTAATAATAAGTTATATCTATTTATTGTTAAATTAATAAAATCAATATGACATATTAATAATATTAAAATAAGTGTATTTTATATTGAATATAATTTACAAAATTCATATTATTTTATTTATTAAAAGCTCTTTAAGACATTGGCCTAAACAAAAAAGTTTGGGTTTCATCCCAAAGTTTTTACAACTACCAGTTGGATATTTGTATCCCTCAAATAATTTAACAAGCCCCCGCTTTTCAATTAACCAAACGACCTACTTCTTAAATTATCTTAGTTAAAAAACAAACAAAAGTAAAGGAAATTAAAAACCAAATTAGCAAATGTCTTAACTAACTCTATAATGATTTTTTTTTAATCAACCCTCAGTGACGAATTAAAAAACATTTTATTCAGTAATGTCATCTTAGTAGTAAATCAAGCCAATAAATTAAAAGAATTTTACAGTTAAGGTAAAGAAATTAACTGATTTTTCAATTCCATTGGCTCTAATCGATTAATACAGAAAAGAAATCCATTACCAATGGCGTAACTTTTTAACGGGTTGCAAGAAAAGTAGCGAAAGCAAACTTCCTCCCAAGGCAATCAGGCAAGTAGATAGATCTCAAATCATCATAAGAATCTGGCACTACGTGCATATACACAGTTACGAGAATCACATCGGATGCAAACGATTTTACCATCAGAAGCAGATCCTCTTTTGATAAACAGAAACTAGTTGGCCTTGCTGAATTTTATCCAAATAATTTTTTTTCAATGGATCTTGTGGTACTTTAAATTTAACTTGATGTTTACATTATAGATGTGGGCTGTGACCACAAATTTTCAGGATTGAAAAGGATTGGTGAGATGGCAAGAAAAATGGTTAAGAGTAAGAAGGATAAATTGTATTCATTAGTTTATTTACTAGTGACATTAGCATTGATTTTACCACTTGCCATAGATTCGGTGAAAAATCATCTACAAAATTGGATGGGAGATCAATAGTTTGATTATAGTCTTGTGGTCTATGTAGAAAAAAGATATATTTTGAAGTCTTGATAATGAGGTTATTCTTCAACATTTTCAACATACTAAACCATTTTGAGGATAGTTATGAGTGGATTGAATTAAATATTTTAATGAATTTTTATTTTGATATATGTTATATGTTGATTATTTTTTAAAATTAAATTACTGTTTGAACTTAGGCCTCATTTGGAAATGAGGTTGGACAACTGTAATTTAAAAGTTACAGCAGTAAAGTGTTTGGTAAATATTTATTATAGCTTGGAAGATATGTTGATTTAGTTTTACACTTGTATGATGAAAAATATATTCAATTTTTACTAATTTTATCAAAATTATTATTTAATATTTGTATTTAATATATACTATTAACTTTTATTTTATAGTCGTAATTTTTTTTTTCATAATAACTATAATTTAAAAGTTATAACATCTTAATACTAAATAAGATCTTTGCCCTACTAGATAAAATTTTTGGCGCTGCCACTGCTATCAAATTCTGTGAACTGCAGAATTTACATGACAAATCCAAAATACTACAAATTACATCACATGGAAAAAGTTAGATATTCGTGACAAAAATTAAGAATAATTATAATAAGGTGAAATAATGACTTTGACAATGATGGAAAAAGAAGTAGCAAAATTGCAATGGACAAAATCAAGGCAAGGGACTTTGAAAACCAAAAATGGCAAAAGTATGATCCTAGTGTGCATGAGAAAAAGCTTAGGGCAAGGTGCATCATGAACATAATCTCAGAGTACCTATAAGAAGATGATTGATTTATATTACTATAAATGTAAATAATGGTTGTGTTGTGACCCTTAAATTTTTATCTTAAAATCATCATTTAATTTTTCATTCATTGGCCTTATTCAATCTAATGATATAAAATTTAAAGTTAAAAAACAATATTTAAGTCTTCAATTCATCTACCATTGAATTGGTTGAATCCAATGGGTGAAAATTTAAGATTTTTAATCAAAATCTTAAGTTAATTGAACCTCACTCCATTTAACATTTCATGGGCACTTCACAAGTTCTAACACTCCACAATATTAGGATTCATATGTTACTAAGTTTTAACACTATATACTTGACATTTTTTGTCCGATATTATTAGGTACATATACATATATTGGACTATGATATCTGATCTAAGTTTTTATAGTGATTGATAGGTGATCATACTTCGTTAAGATTGGTGGTAAACAGATATTGTCCCAATCCTTTGATATTTTTATTTGCACATTTGTGTTTTGGGTTTTCTACTCAAGGATGCGGTGTGGTCACTGGCCAGGCATCATTCAGAATGGTGACCAACAAACTGGAGGTGCTGTGCAACATTATACACGTGGCCAGATGTAGGAGAAAAGAAGAACCCCAAAAAATAAAATAAAATAAAATAAAATAAATAAACAAATAATAAATAAAAAGTAAAACAAAAAAAAGTAATTAAAGGAGACGACAAAGTCTAGATTATGGAGCTATGTGATCAGCAGCTGCAGGTGGCATAAGATTATAAAACTAATTAACCAAAAGGATTCGTGCACACAAATGCATTTGCCTTGTTTACGGTTAATAACTAAGCACATTTAACCAACCACAACTACCTTTGAAAATTTTCTAATGCAGAATGGATGAGATGGTGAGCTAACAAAAGATTAGAAGCCAAAAAGGGTTTGCAAATTTTTCCCAACTACGCACGGTGCTTATATCACCTACCTGAAATTTGACCAAGTGGTAGCATATATATGTTTCTGGCTATAAATACCCAACACTAAGTCTTCGGTTTAACCACTCAAATCTCAAGAGAAACGACTCATAATTTCAAGCTTGAAACACCTCTCAACACAATCCAAGAATGGCCTCTAGCAATTGTTTCATATTAGCTTTCTTTGTGGCTTTGGCATTTGCTTCCATCAATGAGGGGCTAGCAGCTCGTAACCTATTGCAATTGCCAACATTGCCACCTCTGCCTTCAGTACCAGGGATGCCACAGCAGCCAACGTTGCCAACATTGCCAAAGCCAACGTTGCCACCACTGCCAAATCCTACTACAATTCCAACTATCCCAAAAATTCCGACTCTGCCCCCATTTCCAAGCATTCCCTCAATTCCTAATATACCAAGTACATTTCCTTCCATCCCTTTCTTCTCTCCACCTCCTTCTACAAAGAGCCCTTGAATTTGACACTTGGGACTTCATTATTTAGTTATAATTATTTGTATTTACTCGAGTGTTTGTAATGTTTTTTTATCTGTCTATGTTCGAAGCAGTATTGATGTTCATTTCTCGTCATCTTTGTTTGTACATGGATTAGCAATCCAGATTCTATTGATTGTACTATGTATTATTACTGAATAAGAATTGGTTTCCATGTTAGAATTAATATTGAACTACGTTGTACTGGATTTTTGTTAATTTTCTATACAATAGTGTACGGTTAAATAGCTCCGCTTAAAATGGTTGATTGGTTGTCCGTAATCAAAAACCGACTTGCACTAGAACCTTTCTACACGGAGATTTGGAGAAGTCCACAAACATTTCTTTTGAAAAAAAAAAAAATCTACAATTAGGAATGAACTAGGAAAACTTACAAATGGCTTATTGTAGTCTCTTTGGTGCTCTTGAAGTGAAATTTCTCGTCCGCAGCACAAATAAATATTACAAAATTTTAAGAGCTTCAAGAGGGAGTATTCTTGCAATACTGCAGCACTAGTCTTCTATTACTGAAAAAATAAATAAATATATATATATATATATATATATATATATTACAAAAAGTAAAATACTATAAAATAGTGTAAGCCAAGAAATTACTGCTCTGCCGAAGACGTATTTAAACAAGAGCCGACTACAAAATTTTAGCAATACTACACCTTACTCAAGTAATCAGGTGCATCAAAAACCTGCTATATGATATGTGTAATTTTTTGGAGTCACCAACCACACACGAACACCCCCCCCCCCCCCCCACAAAAAAAAAAGGCTACAGTTCAATGGAGACCAACGGTGCGTTCATTCACATCAAAATCTCAAGATAAACTTCATCGTCTTCCTCCTCTTCTGGCCCTTCCACGATAGCCTCCTCTACCTCGACCTCCTCGGCCTTGTGAACCTGATCTATCTGACTTCAGACCTAATGCTTGAACTCCCCTCCTCTTTTCATGCCGTTGTTTGTCCTCCTCATCTTCCTTGTACTTGGCTGAGCTTCTAGTAATAAAAGAAATCTCACGGGAACCTCCGGGTCCTAACTGAACGTCATTTGGAAGACCAGAAACCTGTCTATCATTTTGGAGGGCCATCACCCTCTCCCCTAAAGGCAGAGCATCCTCTTTTGCAAGTGATTTGCTGTTCCAAAATGCCTCTGCATGCCGCTCATCCTTAACTTCATACAATCTAAAGAATTTCATGCATAAAACAGGAACGATTAGCCAGTGCAAAAAAGCCCAATGCACCCAAACCAAAGCCACCCCACCCCAACACAAACCCACAGAAAAAAAAAACCTCCAATATACCTGCCACATACACTTGCACAACTGGTACAATATACACAAAATGAAAAAAAGAAAAGAAAAAACCACCAATTTTCCATCCAAAGGAGAGGGAAAACTTCCCTGAGCTACGAAAAGCTTACCTAGGAGCTCGTGACTTCTTATTTATCTTTTCCTTGCCAAGCTCATCATCTGACGACTGAGATGCTGCCGAGACATCGGAATCACTCAAACTCTGATCTTTGTCAACTTCCATAACAGGCTCAAAATGCTCTTCCACCAATGATGATTGCTTCTGTGTAGCCATGGGATGTAAAGCAATATACTCTTGGGAGAACTCATCGATTTGATAGTCCTGGACACAATAATCAAAAAGGAACATGATTCAAAGGATACCCGTAAATAACTAAATAAGTAATAGACATACATTTAAAAAAGAGACTATCATTGGGCTGAAATTGCAAGCTTTGCCAGCGACCTTTTAAATGGATCAGATATTCAGAAGCATACATGCCATAACATCCCTATACAGGTACCAAGTTCCATTGAATTTTGGGAAGATCTGTTTTACATAATTTTTTCTGTATCTACATATATTTACCTCTGTCATTTTTACTACAATTCCAAAACTCTAGATGCTACCACTATTTTAAGCTCACGAAAATATAAGCACTGGGAACCTAGTTCCCGTGATTCATGATTAGGCTGGGCAGTACATGTAACTTATATGAGTAAACAGCTAAAGAAGTGTGGAAATTAAGAAAATCATATACATAAACTTGATAGTACCACCATACATACCTTATTTTCGAACATTGCTGCAAATCGCTCATCTTTGAAAACGTCACTGCTAAGGGCTTTCTTCTTTTTCAATTTCTTCTTATTCTCATCATCATCATCAACATCTTTCTTTTCATTTTCAGCTTCTTCATTTTCAAGTAAACGAGCTGCAAGACCACGATTAACCTTGGGTAATTTCCTCTTAAGCTGCAGCAACAAGGAAAGGTCATTGATTAGCCCAAATTAGTTTATTTATCCAACTACATCCAACTCTAGCACAGCAAGGGAATGACAAACTGGGAAGTCCAGAAAACACTCGCGATATTGTCAACAGGCATGAAGCATCTTCAAAGGAATCAAAGAAACTAGAAAAGAGCCATTTTGTAACAGAACATGTGTCAAGAAACAGAATATTGTTTTTTCATGGTGTCTTAACAAATGAAGACTTTTAAAGAGCCTTCCAATATCATTTTCACAAACTGTTAACCAATATAAAAGCAAGGGGATAATAGATTAAAGTATAAAAATAGCAACATTGAATGATGTAAAACAAGACAGAACTGGTAGATACCCCGTGACAATTAGAAATCAGAAAGCACACAAAACTCTACATATATTGAATGATTGCTCAACATACTGGAACAAGACCTATTTTCATTGTTTTTGTTCTCAAGATATGAAAGAATATGCATCAAAATCCAAAAGTCGGTTTCATTCCCATATTACAAAACTGAATGATCCTAGATAGGTCCACATGCAATATTCAAGAACTTATACAACCTCACAAGTCAGCGGAAGGTATCGACAATCACAATGCTCATACTATTCTGTTACAGCAAGTGGCAGAAAATCCACTATTCGCACGTATCAAAGATATTGCACAATTTTTCCAGAAAACAATAACATGGGCGTAAAATTAACAGGTCAGACCATGAACATCAATCTTCCTCCTAAATCCAGGAACAGATGAAAATAGTCCAAGAATCTTTGAAGAAAAAACAATCATTCAACAATAAAATTATTCACCGTAATTCTAGATGCACGTTGCTGTTCCAGTTTCTTTTGTTTCTGCTCCTCTATGTAGGACTCATATGCAAAAGGATCCACCAATGCTTTAGCCTGCAAATAGTATGCATTTAAACATCTATGAATGAGTCAGGATTAGACATCTCTTGATAAGGTGTCAAATACAGCCAGATATTTACTATGCATAAACCTATTTATTGACCGTAACAGGTCCAAAAATCAGATCCCTTTTAATGTACTTCCTTCACCAACCCACAGTTCTTTTACATAAATCCCTAACCGATAGAACAATATATCTAGCAGTAAATCTTCAATTTTCTAGGATGGTCTATCTACTCTATTGAAACTGAGAACTATGCAGTAAAGTGACATCACCTTCTTATATAATCGATAATCAACAAAGAACCCATGCATGTAAGCTCTTAGAAGATTGGTGCCAATCAGACTAGTCAAATTCAATTTTTCGAGATCTTCTCTTGTCAAAAATTTGTAGTTATCATATATGGTTGTCTGTCCACCTTCCTCCAGCTCTTCCTGAGAAATAGACTCACAATATCAGCACTCAAAACAGATATTCCAATGAAATGAAAAAAAAATGAGAATCTAAATATTAAAAATACCGTCATGCTTTCAATTGGAGAACACCACTTGGGAGTAGGTCCCAAATCAGGTATGAAGTAAGATGGTATCTGACTGCAATCTAAAGCCAACAACAATAGTCCACTGTCTTTGAACACACATACATCATTTATCTTTCCGGCAGTTGGTTCAATGCTGGTCATGCTTTCTCCCTGAAAGCAACAGAAAAATCAAATAAGGTACAAACATAATTTTTACTGCAAGAAACTGAAATTATATAAAAAAGATATAAGGGACTTTTTCTTTTACTATTATTTGCTTTCTCTCTTGTAATAGCAGATAAGATTTGGAACATACTTTCTACTTCAGCGAAAGTAACTACCTGCTGTTCGATATAAATCATACTAGTCTATACTCTTATTAAAGAAACAAGAAACAGAAAGAAAGAAAAGAAAACACCTAGTTTGTCTACACCCAGCAAATAAAAGAACAAAGTATGAGTTTCAGTTTCTTCCAAAACTTGGTCATTACTGAAATCAGAACAACGTACAAAAAAATCTTTTCATCTTCGGCAGTGCATAAAAACAAACAGTTTTAAGTATTGTGCTGTTCTCCAGTTCATTAATCAAAGAATATGTGTTTTCCAAACTAAACAAGTATAAAGAAAAAGAGAAAAAAAAAAAAAGATATCTTACTGTCTCGGGGTCCCATATTCGAACAATATGATTATCTGTTGTAATCAGCTTAGGTCGTTCAGTGTTAATACTCTGATGCCACTTAATATCCACTATTGGACTGTCAAACCTGATACCAGTGCCAGAAATTCAAAGAGTAAATTAATTAAGCCCAATCGAGCACATACATGATAAAGCTTGAGCAGCAAGACTCACATGTGATCCTTGACTCTTATAGGATAAGAAGAACGCAAATCATAAATCAACACCTGCATATTCAGCGGCAAGCTCAGCATTGTGCTCTCAGAACAATCATGATAGGATTGGATGCAGATAAAACACAATATGTAAATCACAGAAAAAGGGGAAGGGAAAAACCAAAAAAAAAGTACATTCCCTAAAGTTTTCTCTAAGAAGGGGATTTGGAGGTGGAAGATTGTTAAAGAACAAGCTCAATAGCTTAATCTTATCCAATTTCACTATTGACAACTAATCTCTTTATTGTGTAGGAGTTACTAGTTTAAGGAATAAGTTCTAATTTGTACTGTTAGTTGATGGATATTTGTAAGCAAGGGTAATTCCTGCAATTTTTTACATTTTAAAAAAGGCTCTTTAATTAGACCACCCTATCAGTAGGCATTTAATTCGTTTCTCACAAATATCGAATTTTACAATAACATTTCAAATTCTTTTAGTTTTAGAAATTCTACACACAAGGAGAAAGTTAAGCCCCTAAAATTTCCCACATGCTTTCAGAATTATTTGAGCCAGGGAATTGGATAATATCTTCAGAATTCTTTAATAAGATTGAAGAGAATTTGTTCTTAATCAAAATAAACTATTGCTTCTTGCATGCATACATTGGAAACAATCAAATATTTTTGCTGCAGGAGATTATTCCACCTGACACGACATACAGTTCCAAGCCTAAACATAAGCACTGACGCAATTGTAATTCACTTGTGTTGAGCATCAAATCAAAAGAAGATTTTATTAAACATGAGATAGTAGTATTCCAATTATCTTAATAAATAATATGAAGAAGAAAAATGAAAAATAATATTATTATACCTTCCCCGTGCTACTTCCAACTCCCATTAGGAAACCCCCATTTGAGTCAAACTCTAAAGCAGTGACCTCCTGCAAAATCAGTACATACACTAAGAGAACAGTTTCAGACAATGTAAAAAGGGAAAAATTGACTGACACCATCATTCTTGATTCGTGAGAGAGTACAATGTTTCCTAGCCATCACATCTCCAGAAAGCTAAACAAGAATAATGTTTAATAATATGTCAGAAAAGGTTCCAACTTAAGAATACGGGGAAATACTGGCCACAGATGACCCATAAAACTTCCCAAACGGGATAGAAAACAGCACCTTGAATGTATACTGGTTTAAAGCAGATTGAAGATCGATAATCTTTGTCAAAATCATGCAACACACTAGAGTCCAAGCCCTTAGGCTCTCAAGAAATGCAGTCTCATGAAGGTAATTCTCATAAAAGAAACATGGAGAACACATATCCGCAACTTAGTGATAAAGATACCTGGTCAGCATCACCAGCAGGTGCAACAGCATTAATTCTAGCAGCTGAAGATCTCATTCTCATGTCAAAACATTCCACAGCACCATCCTCTCCACCACAAGCAATTAGCCCATGAAGTTTGCTGAAATTGAACAATATAAACTCCTCAGCCTCAAGCAAAAGTTGATGATGGCTTTACAAACCATACAAATTCTGTGACTAAATAAGTCAAATGAATCATAATTTTCACAAGATTTCGCAACAACCTTCGAGAAACTATATTTACTGCCGGCGACTGTGTATTTAGAGAGGAGAGAAATCGGCCCTGTAAAGTAAAAGTCAATCATTATTCACAGCACGCAAATGTGAAAAACAGGATTAAGAATCTGAAAGAAAACTGCAAGAATTGTTGAAAACTACAATAAATCCATTTTGTGTTAATTTTATTTCCATTTTTTAACAAACTAGAAAGTGTATTAACTGACTAAAATGGAGTTACGTCTGTATTTGTGAACCAAGTTAACAAGATCTTCAAAAACCCAATGCAAAAATAAAACTATACAGAATTTTCCAATGAGATTGACAATTAATAGCCAACCATCCTACGTTTTATCACAGAATATACCAGGCCCAGAAGTTAAGCATAGGATGAATAACTAGATCCACAGACAACGCCCACACTCAAACAAACCGCTGCTTGACCAAAGCCTAAACAGATTCAATACCCTGAATCAGACAGAGACCACATAAAATAATTAAATAGTCAATGCAAACAAAACTCATGTCGTCACTGCCCTAAAATTTTTATTTAATGTTGATAGAGTTCAGCCCCACTAATTTTTCTGGTTTAGCGACCTTCATCATTACACAAGTGGATACATAAACATTTGTCTGTCTCCACAGTTTCCCAATGTCAAATGAATATCCAATAAATTAAATAATTCCCACAACATAACCATAACAGTATATAATGTCAAAAGGCAGGCCTTCTAAACAATAAAAGACCAGTAACCACAATACTTTCATATATAGATGACAACTTTTAGCAAATATTATGTCTCTGTTGATCCACATAACCATAGTCTCCACTTCAATAACCATTTAAGACCCAACTCATAAACAATGACAAATTCATTGATTGCCAATATCAAATTTGATTGACATTCAAATATATGTGGCCAATAGTTAGGGACTCTCAGTCTCAAACAAATTCCGTAAAACTATTATTCTGTTTGTCGTTACTTTAATAAACGTAAGTTTATTTTGTATTAAAAATGAATCAAAGATATGATCATGACACATAAACATCAGTTATACAACTACTGCAGAAAGGACACAACAATAATGATCAGGCAGCACAAAAACGTACCTGTTCTAAATTAATTCTATATAGCTCTGGAGAAGAAGCAGCACAAAGCAAGTCACAAGACCAGCAATTGTATGCCATATCCCTTCCCATCCTGTTTAAAGTATACAAATGCACAACATCAATCATCACTTGAATGATTCAAGTGAAAATGTCAGACATACTCAAGGTTAGGGAATGCAAGATGAACGTGTATCTTAACTAACAAGTGGTCGCAACAGGAATAATAAAATCATAAAGCATAAAACACGATGCTAGATATCATATTATGGATGGGAACAACTAATAACAAAGCATAAAAAACAACCTTGGAATCCGCAAACTGTAGTGTTTTCCATATTTTGCATGCAGAGAAATGGATCGATCGGCGCATAAAAATGCAAGCTTTGAATAGTCGTCAGCCAACACCTACTTAGGCAATAAAATAATGTTACCAAAATACTAAATACACAATGAAGTTGTAACCAAATAATCAGTAAAAACATTGTTCTCGTATTTAGAATATAAGTTAGATGTATTCATAAGTTCTAAATTTCTGAAAACAAGCAGGGCAACGGTTGAGGTAAAAAATGCACAAGATAGTTTTAAATGTATTCATAAGTTCTAAATTTCTGTAAACAAACAGGACAACAGTTGAGGTAAAATGTGCACAAGATAGTTTTAAATTTCTGAAAACAAGCAGGACAACAGTTGACGTAAAAAGTGTACAGGATAACAGCTACAAGAAATTTGTAAAGGATAACTTCAACAATGGGCAAACATGTAAAAACATACATATTACCAATGATCCCACTCCTACAATGCTGATCTCTAATTAAGGAACTCAAGCAATGGATACAAATGCATATTAAGAAAGGCTGCATGCTGCATTTAGTAATTACATCAACAAAATACAAAATCATGAGAAAAGAATTTCTAATTTCCTTGTACTGGACATACATCGATTCTTGCCTGCCTTTTTATTCCTTCTATAAAACACTTAGTCCTTGTACACTCATTTATGTCCTCTCCCTTTATTTGGAATAAATATCCATTCAGATTCCACACATTTAATAAACCAGGAAGCTTAGTCCTTGTACACTCATTTACATCCTCTTTCTTTGTTAGGAACAGATATCCATTCAAATTCTACGCATCTAATAAACAAGGAAGTTAACTCTCAGGAACAAACTATTTGTCACTTCAAAATAATCTTAATCCTAAAAATATTAGAAATTCCTTAAGATTAATCATATAGCCATAAACATTATGTTAGGCAAGAAAAGAAAAGGTAATGGAAGAGATTTCTTGATCCCCATCCTCTACGCTATATTGGCAAATATTAAAACCATAACTAGGACACCAAATTCCTACCACCCTTATTTCACTTTGTATACAATATAAAATTTCATGTTTTCCTGCAATAGAATCAAATGAAAAACATATATGCAATCAAGTGAAGATCCTCACAAATCTAGTATGCTAAGCAGACTGTAAAAGTAGTCCCTAAAAAAGAAAGTGGAAGTACCTCAAATTTTATTATCTCTGAATCCAAGTGCCTTTCAAACTTCAACGACAATTGCCTCAGCTCATACACTTTGACCTGTGGCGGATATATACCTGCATTTCCAATAGTAAACTGATAAGATAAACATTAAATGATAGGTTATTGAATAACAAAAATAAATAACCATAAAGTTGACTTTGAAGCACCTGATACAATAAGAAACTCTCCATCAGGAGTTTCCCTGATTTTGGTTGTTGCAGTTTCAAACCACAAGTCCTGAATTAACTCCACCCTTCGCTGGTAATCTACAATTAAATAATTTCAGAGCAAAAGAAGAAACAATTTTTAATACTAACATCAAGTAATTAGCTTTTCCTAAGAATAAATTCCAGGAAACTCAGCAAAGAACATAAATATTGGAATTTCATGAGCAAAAATTAATCAATAACATTCTTGTTTAATTTCACATGCCTTTCATTTGAAGATTTAAATAGCTTTAAGCCTTGAATTAAATCCAAAGCTCTAAAAATTTTAACTGTAAATCAAAAAAATTAAAAACAAGAAAATTCGGTCTAAAAAAATAAAAAATAAAAAATCCTTTAGCATTACAAACATAAGTTTATTGAATTGAATGATACTAAATTAACATTTTATGACTTAAGCAAGATTTAACAGCTTCACTTTGAAAGATACTAAACATGAGACATAAATTTTCTATTTTTGGCGAAAAAATATAATAAAGACAGAGTTACAAACAGAAAATTAAAAAAATTAAAAGATAATAAAGATTAAGAGAATACCAATGTTTTTGCGAAGGGCTCGTTGTTTCTTAGGAGTGAGCCATGCAGCAACCGAGCGCTGCTGTGATACAAGTGAATACATCTTCACGCCATTTATCAACGTCGATTTCATTGCATTCCCTTCTCCTCCTCTCGACGCCATGATTATGCTCACTAATTTCAAACAGTAATTCTGTATAAAAAAATGAAAAAAATTATTTTAATTAATTATAATCAAGCAAGACTATATTAAGTAATGGTATACACTCAGGTTCAGTTTGGTTTATCCCATAAACCAAACCAAACCAAACCAAACCAATCCATTTGGGAGTACCAAACCAAACACAAACTAAATGTTTGGCTTGTTTTTGGTTTGCACGGTTTGCGCCATTTTGCTCTAGCATTAAAGAATAACAACAGAAAAGTCCAAAGCACAAAAATCTAAACTCATCGCTACAAAAACATTACTTTAAAAACAAAAATAATGGATCCTGCATCACTTATCATCAACATTAAAAAGAAAAGATGATCAAATTGTTACAGATGTAGAATAAGCACAAGAATAAGCAGTTTAATCTTGAAAGTGACAAGATGATTCATGCCAATAAAAGCGTAATGTATATTTAAAAATATGATATCAATTAGGACATTAATTATTTATAATTTAGTATTTCTCATTTCTTCTTTCTTATACTGATAATTGATTGAAAATGCAAAAAAAAGGTAGTAAATTAATTGTTTGGGGAGGGAAAATTGGGATTCGGTTCGGGTTGTTTGTGTTATAACCCATTCGGATTAGAAAATTCAACCCAATCGGGTTCAAAACACAAACCGAACCAAATTTTTTGGATTGGATCGGACTGAAAATTCCGGTCTGAATTTTGGTTTGGGTTGCAATTCGGGTTTCAACCTATTCCAAAATTCAATTCAATTGCAAAATGAATAAAGTACCAGCCCAGCTCAACGATGCAAAAATGAAAAACAAAAGTTAAATGCCAACTACCAAGCATCCTCAACAAGTCTTTTTGAAAAAAAAGGTTAACAAACAAAAAAATAAAAATAATGTGCAGTGGTGTACCAAGGCACCAAGCTACTGGAGTTACATCTCTAAATGCCAAACATGATTAATAACCCATCTCCATAAACACATCTCGAAATGACAAATATATAATGATTAATAATCCATCACCATCAACACTGAAGATAACAACAATTACAATGTTAAGAAACCAAATCAGCAACAATTACAAACAGCCATTATACAAAAGATGATTGAACATTTTCAGTGCCTGTAACGCCTCTTACCCATGCCCAAAAGATGATTGAATTACAAACCGCCATTCATGCATGAATTAGAATCGCATGTAGAACCTTACCTTGTGCGGCTGACAACGGCGAAAGAAGCCGAAGGCAGCAACGGCAGAGACGACAGCAGCTGGAACGAGGAAGTAAATCGAGAACGGCTAGAGGCCGCAACGATGGGACACTTGAACGGAAGTGACAGCGGCGGCAGAGTGGGCTTGGGCGTTGCTAGCTTAGGTTTAGCGAAACTAGACCGTGGGCGTGAGCGTGGGCGATCCTTTTGTCTGTTTATGTATTTAAAAATTATATACTTTTTTATCTGTTTATATATTTAAAATAATATTTTTTTATTTTTTTCTGACATTCTCCTATTAATAAAGACGATCTATATCTTACATGCACGTAAGATACATCTCCTCACATAAATAATATATGTATGGGACTCACGTACTATTTATATGAGGGAGATATATTTTACATGCATTTAAGATATGGAGATCCATTAATAAAATATAAATACGAGAATAATTATAAAATTAGTATAGATACGTTATTAAATCACACTATTTTTATAGTGTATGATAACTGATTTTATTAAATTAGATGATTTAATGGAATATCTATGTTAAAAAAATGAGAATGAATTCGCATTAAAGGATGATTGTATACTTATAATTTCAAAAAAAAATAAAAACAGAGACATGCACCCAAATTAAGATGATAGACTAACCAAAATTATATTTAATTAATGCTAAAATGACTTGTTTACTAAGCACTATAAACATTAAACCTAAATTTTATGTTTTAATATTTTCTTTGATAAAACAAAGTTGTACTTGTTTTCAAACAAAACAAAAATGCTACATTAAATAGGTCCTACGAAACAAGTTTCTTTTATTTTCAATTTTCGCAAAATGAAAATCATGAGCACAAAACGATATTAAATTCACTTCCTTTCTAAATGAGTCGCAAGTAAAGTTATGTCACATTTCTCTTTATTGTTTTGGATAAAAATGGCCAATGAGTTGGACTGCACGTGACAGACATGTCACAATACAAGTACATTTCGGTGGGGCACACGGCACAGCATGGCACGTGTGTGAGCTGGGTTGAGCTTAAAATTTTAGATACGCGAGCTTTAAAAGCACGGCACGATTAGAGATGGACTAAAGTATGGCACGAGAAAAAACCCGCAACAAACACTTTTCATTGTTTAATGAAAGTAAATTTAAAATTTTATGATTTTATAAATAATTTAAAATTGAATCTTTTAATATATTTTATTAGTGTAATTTTTCTAAATTCATTTAATTCTTAGTTAAAAATACTATAATTAATTTATGTTTATAATTTATTAAGTAAATAATTGATGCCATAATTTTAATAAATAAAATTATAAATATTATGATTTATAAATATGTATTAATAATATTATGAACTATAATTTATGACTCTATGTAAGTCTGAGCTAACAATTAAGTTAACCTTTAAGAAAAATTTATTATTGTTATTATTAAGTATTAGAAAAGAATTTTAATACCATATGGCCAAACTTAATAATTAATATTCTATTTGCTAACTATTATTGCTTTATTATTATTGAATATAGACGTGAGTTTTGAATCTTTGATGTTATCAAATTCGAATAAAAACACATGGACAAAAAAAGTATAAAAGCTTAAAAAATACAGCAACAACTTGGCACGAGTTCTTAAAAAATTAAAAAAAAAAAAAAAAAAAGCTTGTCGGCTTTTTTTCTTAGGTAGTGCACGACACTGCCCACAACACGACACATGCGAGCATGACACGAGTGAGCACGACACATTTGCGGGGCTAGCTTAACCAAAAACAAAAAAAGACACGGCACGAAACACATAGTGGGCACGACACGACAAGAGCACGCATGAGCCCTCCTTTGATGCCGGCCTGGCCCATTGGTCATCTCTAAGTTTGAACCCAACTCTAATGTTTATTAATTATTTGATTTAATTATTTTAAAAAAAATATACTTTCCATTATTTTAGGAAAAAAAGCTCAGACGAAACAAGTTAAATGCTGTGGAAAGTCTTCTACCTATACAAAACAATTATAGCAGTTAAAGAATAAATTTTGCCAGAGCATCTACTGCTTGTTGCAAGTTCAAGGTATATGGCTGATCCTAAAATCCTACTTCAACAAAAGTAGATGTTATTTCTTAAAAGTAATCTAAAACAGTTTAACAAGAGTACTGGGCTATCTTGTCACCAACCAGACTACCCACATTGAATCCAACTCAATAATTAATGGAGATAAACTAATCTCGTTTGCAAACCAAAGTGTAAGTCTTCTACCTCAACAAGTCAACATCATGGAATAGACACCAAGATCACCCCTATCACCAATTTTTTTTTTCAAATCCCTATCGCCATAATTAATCCATCATAATTACGCACTATAGCTGCAAAGCTAACTTCCCCAAACTTAATGGAAATTTTATAAAAATAACTCAAAAACTTTTGTAATTTTTATAATTGATCCTCCAAAGCTTTTCCTATCATAATTAGCCAAACATAAGGTTTTTTTTCCAAATTATCCTTGTCTATCAAACCAAATGCAACTTTTCTTCCATTTATCAAACCAAACGCAGCCTTGCCCTCTTGAATCATCGCCGGCAAATGGCAACGGCAAATGATGATGGTGAACAATAAAAGTGAACTCTAATCAAATACAGCCGAATCCATCTGGATCCAACACCAATTGGACACAATTCTAACAAAGTGAAATAGAGTCCAAAACTTAAGTAAGCTAATTGAAAGCTAATTAAAAGGAAATTAGTTTTGTAAAAATATTGAATATTAACTGTTTGATGAAATATTTATTAGATTGTTTATACTTTGTTTTTGCATCACCGAGTGTTAAGAGGTATTTTGTCAAGCTGATTTCGTGCGACAAGAGAGTTTCGGTGCGATTTCCTGTCGCACCAACTTCACATTAAAAAAAAAAAACTGTAACTTGGTGCGACAGGCTACTTGTCGCACAAACTTAGTGCCATAGACAGCCTGTCGCACCAAGTGCGTGCAAGTGACAGGCGCGCGAGCTAGTCTGTCTCTCGTGCCTGTCGCGCAAATGAGGTGCGACATACACGCCTATCGCCCAGATCATGTGCGAAATTTTGATTTCAGACCTTGACTAAAATTTTGGTGATGTTGCATGCCGAGGATGGACTCCGAGAAGTCACCCGCGATAAGTGACCACCTTGGGAGAAATCGTTGGTTAGAGAGAGAGGAAGGAGAGAGAGGAAGCTTGGTGAGAATGAGAGGGGTATTTTCGGCACTTGAAAAGGTTTTTGGCTAATGTTGATAGGAAAAACTTTGGAGGGTTAAATGTGAAAATTACAAAAAATTTTAGGTTATTTTTATAAATTTTCGAAACTTAATATCCACATACGCATCTGTATTATGGTCCAACCATCCATGAACTGGTGGCTTCCATACATTAGAAACACAAAACAAAATGTTCCAAACTAGATCTCATGCTATCCTTACAGCCACATTTCACATTATCTTACACCCCTTCTCATATCACTACAAGAAATTTAACTTTTTAAGACGTTTTTTTTTATGACTTCTACAAATTTTGTCATAAAATAGTACTTATTATGACGATTTTTTGAAATTGTAGCCAATAATTTTGCCTTGGCTCATGTTATATTTTGTAACCAATAATAATTGTTTTAGGACCCATTAATTAGTCACCGAATCAAATGTTTTGTGACAAACATAAAATTAGTCGCAAAAGGATATACTTATTTTAGCGCAAAAAATTCCCTCCAAAATGGATCATTTTCTAACTAATTATCATCTTTTATGACCAAAAATATGGTAGCAAAATTTTATTATAGGTGACGTAATTATTTCGTAATTGAAGAAGAGATGTGAAATTGATCAAACAATTTGTGACAAAAAAATATTAGTCTCGAAGATAATATGGTTTTGATTAATTTTGAGACCCTATTTTTTTGTCACAGATAATTATTTATTGTAACAAAACTAGAAAATAGTAGTCTAAAATTTTGTCTTGAATAATATTGTATTTCGTGATCATTTTTTCAAAGACGAATTATTTAGTATCTAATTAATTTTTTTGTGATGAACTTTACATCGCTAAAAAAAGAGTAATAATCAATTTTTTTTTCTTTTTTAGAGACACATTATTGTTTCTTCATACAAATTTTGGTTAACAATGTTAGATTAATAAAAATTAAAATAATAACCTTAAAATAATTAACTTGGATTAATAAAAAATGATAATAGACTTTTTTTTTCAAATCAATAATAACAAGCTTAAAATAGCTTCTTCTTTTTTTTTTGTAGAAGAAACTTATAATAGTTAAGTTAATTATTAAGAACCTTATAATATATATATTTTTTAAAAAACTAAAACTTAAATAAGACCTAAATCTTCTCCCTCCCTGGCCACTTCACATTAAAAGCTACCTTACTTTACCCCCTCCAATTGCGTGTGTGTGTGATAATTATTTCAAAATTCGTTTAACAAAGTCTTTACCCATCTTGGCTTTTCTTCTACTCACGGTAATTTTTCAACTTCTCCTTATATTTTTTGTTCAATTTTCTTATCTGGGTATTGTTTATTGAGTAAAAATTTTTATTTTTGTCATCAGATTTGTCTTGTTTCCCCTTCCATGTTTTTCCTTGCTTCAGAAATATGTTGTTTGTTTGTTGTTTGATACGTTCAGTTCGGGGAGGCAACATCTCAACTCTGCCTCAGCTGCTGCGCGGGCCGTTAGAATCACGCCCTTTGCTGCTGCACAGAAGAACGCCACCGTCACCAGTCCACTCATGGATGCCAAAATAAGCCACTCAACAAGATTCACTCTTGTCTCTCCATGTACTTCGAAATTGTAAGTATCATTTATGAACTCATCCAATTTAATTTTGATTAGTTTAGTTGTGATTGGATTATGTGATATATATGGTGAAATTAGGGATTGAAAATCTTGGATCTATTATTTGAATATTTTTATGCTTATCAAGTGTTTGATAAAATTCCTAAGAGAATGCAGTAAAAGGATCATTATATCTTAATTTGCAAGTATGAATTCAAAAGAATATATATTTACATACTTAAAGAACCGTCAGGATTTGCAAATAAAGAACGGACGAAAGAAAAAGGATCATTATATCTCCATGACCATGTTTAACTTCTGTTTAAGTTAATTGATCTCATGTTAACTTTTCTCAATTAATTAAAAAAATCAAATCTTTAGGCTTATGTAGCCAATAACTATTAGCATGCAGTTGCACACATAATTATTATATGGGTGGTACTTAGAATTACTCTTACATTTTGCATGGTACAACCTGTGCGAAATATGCATATAAATGAAAGAAATTAGAAGCAAAGTTTTGTAGGTTTTGAGAAACTTTTGCAAAATTAGGATATTAAGATGAATTTGCTTTTTAGTTTGGGCAGTGGATTTAGGCATTAGATGTGATGACATTAGATTCCCCTTCCCAAAAAAAAAAAAATCCTTCATAAGAACTTTAGAAAATTGGGATCTTTCTATTATTTTTCACTTTATTTTGGTATGTAATTAATCATCTTTCTTTATTTTTTTGAAGAAATTTGTAGATAGTATTAATATAATGATAAGAGTTAATAAGTTATTCAAGTCCAACCGATAGAATTATAAGTTAGAGTTATAGAATATTTAAGCTACAAAATTTTAACTATAAAATATTAGGTAGCTTTGATATGTTGGTTCAAAGGATGGTGTTGAAGCCTGGCTTGGTACAATTTGCCCAGAATGTTGTTGGATTTGCTAGGAAGTGTACATGCAATGATTAAATAAACTAATAAAGGTCAACAAGCCTCGGTGCCCCCCCTCTCCCCATGTGTTGTTGTATGTTTAATCAAAATTATGTATTATCTTCTTTCGTACTGGGATAATAAAAAAGCATGGGGTCTCTCCTAGTTAACTTTGTTTCAAAAGATGTATTAGAGTGGGCGTAAAAGGTTCAAGAGGCTCCATACAAAATCTAAATATGTAAGCTATGTTATGACTATTATTATTGTTATTATTTTTTATTTTTTTACTCAATCTCTTATTTCTTTCAACTTTATATTTATTGTAAATGTTGATTCATTGACTGCTTAATTATTTAATCTAGTTCAAGTTTGACATCACCTATTTAATAGATTAATCTAAAGCGTTTTGGATGCAAAATTTGTGCAAGTGAATCGAGGTTGATTATGTGCTTGTAATCTTTTGATCATATTATTATTTTGAAGTAATATATGATCAAATTTGTGAAATAGTTTGGGGGAAAATCTTTAATTTTGTAAAGATTGAAAATGATAGGTACCTTTGAAGTCATCATCTACTACAACATTGACTGAACAAAACGAGGATTGAAAATTAAAATCAAGGAACAAAATAGCAAATCTGAGGACGTTGAAGGATTCATAAAACAACTATGGTTTACATATTTCTCCTTTTGTGTAATGTTACTTTTATTTTCTTCTACAATGTAATCTTATTTTTAGACTATTGATTTTTTTTTTTTACATTTTAGATTTTAGATTTCCTTGTCATGAATTATATTTGTGTTAATAATATTTTTCATTTTAAATTTTTTTCTCATTAAATTTTGATTTCTATGACTACATATTGTTATTAAAATTTATGTGAGACTATATAAATAGCCTTTATAACAAATTTGAGACTAAATTATTTACTAATTGTATTTGCAAAAATTGTCACAAATGACACCGACTTGAGACAATTATGTAACGTCACGATATGTTAATTTCAACAACAAAAAATAGCATCACTAATTGTATATTGGAACATCTAAAATGACGATTTTTAATAATTATTGAGACTCTGTTTACATAGTTTTGAGACAAATATTATAGTCACTCTAAATTACCTATTGTGACAAATATGAACTGTCATTAATTGCATTTTTTAATCTCTAATTTGACCATTTTTAATACTATTTGTGACAATTTTAACTTAATTTTAAGACAATGATTTTTGTCACAAAAGCATATCTTTAGTATGACGAAAATAATTTTGGTCGTTAGAACTTTTTAAGACGGTATTTCCACGACTAACGTGTGACGATATATTTTTTGTCATAGAAAATATAAGATGACTAATTTGTTATCTTTAGTGACTAAATTTTTTTGTAATAAAATATCATTTTTCTTGTAGTGTATATATATATATATATATATATATATATATATATATATATATATTTTCCTTCTTCAATTGCAGTAATTAACATAATTTTTACTTAATGGCATCTTTAAAAACGTATTTTTTTTTTCTTGAAATCTTTATACATTTTGGGTATGGGTAAACTTCCATTTACATCTCTGATAAAACGACAATTCTCGTCAATTTACTTCTTGAAAGTGTGTAAACTTCAAATTATCTCATTATTGCTCAAAATATGAGGGTAAATAAGAGCATGTTGATGATTTTTATTTTTGCATTTTTAACAATAAAGAGGGATAAATCAATATTTTCACACATTTCAAGAAAATAAAAAAATTAAATAAATGTACGTATTGTGGGCTAAGCAAGCAAACAAGTTAAGTTTATCAAATCTAAGTTAATAGAAAATAAGGAATTACTTTCGTCATCGTAATTATAAATAAAGTTGAATAATTGGTTTTAAAGTAATAAACTATAATAATTGATAAACTGATTTAATGTTTGTATTTTTCTTTTCTTTTAGTATTTGACATTTTTTTATTTGAGTTTCAAATTATTTGATTTATTTAACATATAAGATATATGAATAAAATTACAGCGAGTAAAAATTTATTAGGTATTATGAAAATAATAAGAAAGTAATATATATTTATTTTATAATACAAAAACTGACAATCTTCTCTCCCCCACAGGTCAACATTGCAAAACTTTGTTTTGTTAATAAACTTCTTCTAGTTCATTATAAAAAAATGATTTTAATTCCATTCTACTTCTAGTGCTATAAAAAGGATTACAGCCACATAATGCTAATAATTGATAGGGACTAAATGTTCATGGATTAAAGAAGGGATGTCAATTTTGACCCAAGAATATCCAATCTTAAAAAATTTAGAAAAAATAATGAGTTACAAAAAAAGAAATAAGAGGATATTATCATTTTACAGCTTAACTTATTTTGATATATTACTTATTACGAAAAATTTTTAATAATTATTTTTTCCCACATAATGTCTTAATTTTATCATTTTACTACCAAAATCATTAAAAATAATAGAATTTATAGTAAAACCCCTAACTGTACAAGTACAATTTAATCTTATATATTTAAAAAATTCAAAATTAATTATGTACAAAGCAATAGTGTTTTTATCAATCGATTATTTACATTTTACAATGGGTTATTTTTAACTAGCACCCAATTGTTTCGACATTTTTCGCCCCGCACCCAAATGTTTCAACAATATCATTCCACACCCAATTCCGTTAATTTGACCGTTATGTTTAACGGAACTATTTGAAATTTAAGTAAATGACCGAAATACCCCTTATCTTGAATTAAAAATTAATAAAATGAGATAAAATGTTAATTTAATAATTAATATTTACATAAAAATTTTTATTTAAAAGTAATTAATAATAATTCCATCAATTAAATTATTAAATAAATTTAATTTCTAATTCAAAATAAGGGGTATTTCGGTCATTTACTTAAATTTCAAATAGTTCCGTTAAACATAACGGTCAAATTAACGAAATTGGGTGTGTAGTGATATTGTCGAAACATTTGGGTGCGGGGCGAAAAATGTCGAAACAATTGGGTGCGGGGCGAAAATAACCCTTTTACAATATCTAAAACAATTAATTTATAAAATTGTAAATAATAAATACCATGAGTATTTTTAACAGTCGTCTTTCATCTTTTAATTTTTATATTCTTCTTGTATGTGTGTTACGTTATCTTAACTAATATTTAGTGTAAAGCATAATAATTGGAGATCAACATGGCTGGATAATTTATGTTTTTCTTGAAACTAACCTTCATATATTTTTAACAATTTTGTTGACAAGCTCATTAGAAGGACTCGGAGCTGAATTCAAAGACTTGAAGTAGCAAATTGGCAATAAAATTAACCTTCATATCTCTCAGAAAATCAATTTGCGATGGCCCTCTCAATCACGAAGCAATTGGTCGAGATGGGCAAGATTTTGTATATGCAGATATGGAGAATGGTTTTCGAGCTAAGGATTCTTTTGGTATTATGGTGCTGTTGCTTTTAATAAATCTGATTCATTGTGATATAACAATTGATAATGTTTAGTAAATGTAACTTTTAAAATTAGAGTGGGACTATTGACACCCCTGTAAATACTTCTTAAAATCCCTTTAACTATTTTATAATTTTAACCTTTATTAAAATTACATAATAGGACAATTTCTAATTAAACTCCATTTAAAAGTTAAATAATTTTTTATTTTAGAAATTAAAAAGGTTGTTTTTTTTTAAAGTGAGGAATTTACCACCAATGACTATAATAGAAAGAAAGAAAACCTTTTTTTTTTTAATAGAAGAAATCGGTTGTTGAAATGAGTTTTAATAATAAAAATTAGAGAATGGGGTTTATACAATAAATTTTACTTAAGGGTATTTTTGTCATTGATGGAGGTGTTAAAAGAATTTAATCATTTTTAAAAATATTTTAATGGAGTTAATTAAGAAAAGGAGTCTAAGAGATATTTAGAGGGGTGCCAATAGTCCCACTCTTAAAATTAATATTTCGAAAAAAATAATATAATATAGATTTATTCATGAAACAACTGTTTAAATTCTCTTATTGATAATACCAAAGAAAACCTAAATTTATAATCAGTCAGCACTAGATGACTACTCTAACATTTTCCCTCAGGCTTCGTCCATAATATCGTAACATTTTCTAAGGCATTAATAACATTTTAATTGTGTACCATTAGATTTAATTCATGGTATGCAATATTTGTATTAAAGAAAAAAGTAAATAATTTAAAAATAATTGAAATCGGTTTGTTAACTATTTAAGAGGGCGGAGAATTTTTGCAAAACAACCGTGACCACTTTAGAGTTTGAAATAATTTCACATGAATAACATATTTTGTTTAAAATAACTTTTCAACCTCCTTTAGATTCGTAATATGATAATCTTTTTTAAATAAATGTTTCAAAATCTATTACTATTAAGTATAAAATACAATATTTAGTAGGTTATCTAACACAAATCAAATAAATAAGTATCCATTATAAAATTTATGTATGATATAACACCAATAAATGATACAATTAAGTATGTTTATTTAAGTGAATATTATAATTACATCAATAAACTCATGGGTGAGGTTGCTTGTCACCTAAAAGTTACTTTATCACACATGTTTTAATAAAATTTAATATTACATATTAAAATACTCATTATTTCACATACTATTAAGGATCATTATATAATTGGTCATAAAGTATATATTATTTTAACACTCATTTAGCATATATTCCAAGAATTTACTATTTATCTTATAATTAATATTCTTAGATGGTAGTAAAATTAAGTTTTACAAGCCTATATATATTTTCATTTTATTTTCAAAATCACTTTGTTAAATTTATAAAAATTAAATCTAATATATATTTCTAATTAACTTTACTTTATGAATCATGATAGATTATTTTACTGATATCTTTTGATTATAATTATAAAATTTTATGTTACTAAGAGTCGTTACTTTTATTATGGTAATTAATAATGACAATAAAATATTACCGCTAATAATATTTACATGGGAAAGAATGAGAGAAAAAGCTTTGTAAAATTTACATTTCACAAGCCTATTTTCATTCTATTTTTCGAATATCTCTTTGCTAATGTCATAAAGGTTATAGGGTAATTTGTAACCTACTCCCAAATAAATTGACATTTTGCACAGCGTCCCCAACAAATTTGACTTGTTGCACAGCACACCCAAAAAAATTGACATTTTGCACCACGCCCCCAATTCCGTTATTAGGGGTGGGCACGGTTCGGTTCGGTTCGGTTCGGTTCGAAAATTTATAGAACCGTTTTAATTCGGTTTTTTTGTAAAAAACCGAATAAGAACCGAATTAAAAAAGAACCGAATTCAAACGGTTCTTTTCGGTTCGGTTCGGTTCGGTTCGGTTTTTTGGTTCTTTTTATAAAATGGGCCTGTTTTGAATTTTTAAATTTTTAGCCCATTGGGCCTCATGAATGTAATAATTTTTTCAACAATTAATTTATCCTAATTTTATTACAAATATTAACAATAAATACAAAGTATTCAAAACACATTTTATCACTAATATCTTACTAACTATTAATAAAATACTCCCAAAATATGAAATATTAAAATTTCAAAATACATAACTAAACTTCAATAATCCATCTATATAAACATAATCATAATGTTATAAAGAGAAATAAAAATAACAACAATTACAACTTACAACGCAAAATTAAAAAAAAAAATACAAACAAATGCCAACAACATCAATCAATTGTCATTTACTCCTCAGCTCCTTGTCGTTGTTCTTGAGATTGCATTGGTTACTGGCTAACGAGCAAAGCAAAATCTGTCGAGCAAAGCAGAAACTGTCGCGCGGTGGCTGGCGAACGGAAAAGAATCTGTCACGCGGTGGCTGGCGAGCAGAGCAAAGCTGTCGCGCGGTGGCCTCAGGCTTGTGAGTTGAAGTTTTCTCACGGTGAAAAGAAGTTGTAGCTTTCGCGGTGAGCAGCGTGTTTCGCGGTGACACTATCGCCGGTGAGCAGCGTCGGCCGTGATTGCAGTGGGTGGGTGTGCAGTGGTTGGGTGATTTGGATTTGGTATTTTGGTTTCGATTTTGATAGCTTTAGGGTTTATTTTGGGGAAATAAAATTTAGGAAATTGTAACAGTAACACTTATATATATATATATATATACTCTGATTGTGTGTATGCAAGTTCATGTTTCTTATCTTACACATCAGTTAAAAAATAAAAATTAACATATATTTAATTTAAATTAAATAAAAAAATTCGGTTATTCGGTTCGGTTTTTCGGTTCAGCTAAATGAACCGAATACCGAACCGATATTTCGGTTTTTTTTACAAACGGTTTTTTCGATTTTTTTTTTTAAAAAAAACCGAACCGAATAAGAAAAAACCGCCGGTTCGGTTCGGTTTTTTTTTACAGTACGGTTTTTTTGCCCACCCCTATCCGTTATTTTCTCAGTTAAGTTTAACGGTGGAGGGGTAAAATTGGAAGTTTATTCCTTAAATTAATTTTAACGGGAATTCTCTTTATTGCAATTAAAATAAAAATCTTTAAAAAATTAAAGGAAAAATAATAGTGGTGACAATGTACATGTAACAAGAAATTTATTTATTACAATTAAAATAAAAATCTTAAAAAAATTAAAGGAAAATAATAGTGGTGACAAATGTACATGTAACAAGATTTTTTTATTAAAATTGAAATAAAAATCTTTAAAAAATTAAAAAAATAATAGTGGTGACAATGTACATGTAACAAGAAATTTTTTTATTGCAATTAAAATAAAAATCTTTAAAAAATTAAAGGAAAATAATAGTGGTGACAAATGTACATGTAACAAGAATTTTTTTATTAAAATTGAAATAAAAATCTTTAAAAATTTAAAGAAAAAATAATAGTGGTGACAATGTACATGTAACAAGAAATTTTTTTATTACAATTAAAATAAAAATCTTTAAAAAATTAAATGAGCTAAAAATTTTTGTTTTTTTACATAGAGGGGCATTTTTGTCATTCAATCAAAAATTAGACAGAGCCGTTAGAAATAACTGAAAAATTAACGGAATTGGGGGCGTGGTGTAAAATGTCAATTTTTTTGGGTGCGTGGTGCAACAAGTCAAATTTGTTGGGGACGCGGTGCAAAATATCAATTTATTTGGGGGTAGGTTACAAATTTCCCAAGGTTATATCTAATAGATATTCCTAATTAGATTTAGTTTATGAATCATAAAAGATTATTTTATTGTTATCCTTTATTGTAATTATGAAATTTTTATGTTACTAATAATCAAAATTTTTATTATGATAATTATTGGGGACAATAAATATTACGTCCAATAATATTTTATGGACAAAATGAGAAAAAAAGTTCATTGTACATTTTTATATTTCCATTATAAAAACATGACTTGGGATATTTTATCTTAAAATTTTGACACAAAATGCTATTAATTTTCACAGTCTAATTGTTGATATTGAAAGTCAAAGTAATATTTTATAATTTTATATCCTCTAACATTGAATTGCATGAAATAAATAGTTTAATTTTGTGTTAAAAATTTAAATCAAAATATTTCTCATTATGTAGTAATATAGATGTATTTGTTTTTCAATAATAATTGTCAAATAAAATATTTCTTATTTGTTGTGGCTCATGTAGCATCATTAATGAAACATATATAAAATATTTTATTACAATGCCTTAGATTATCATTATGGCTTAAGTGTCAATGGTTTTGTAATTAAATTTATACAATACAAATTATTATAAGACTTTATGAAATGTCTTTAGATAAAGTATTTTGAGATAACATTACTTGTTAATTACATTTATTTTAATGCTATTATATATATATTTCTAATACTAAATGTAAAAGTAAAAAACAAAAGTGAAATTGTAAAGTGATAGAATCAGTAGATAATAATTTTAATTGCAAAATTATTTGTATTTTTCATTTTTTGGTGACTTAAAGATATTTATCAGTTGATTAGATAAAAATAATTTAAAGCATAACGAAATATCACAACTTGCAAATTACTTATTACATAATTGCTTGTCCATTAAAATTAAATTAGAGGTGAAGATTCTAAAGTTAAATCCAATGATTCTATTATTGAATTTTCTTTTATAAATTAATTAAAAATAAAAAAATCTACATTTACTTGCAACCTAAAGGTTACCTATTATTATGTAAATAATTAATTTTTTTATCCACTATATCAAATGGTAGAGATTAAACTAATAAAATTTAAGAGTTCACAACAATCCCATGATCAATGCTGTAAAATCTAATATAGCATTATAGAGAAATCCTTACCCGCACTATTAAAGACAATTTCAAAATTTATCTATACACACGCGCGCGCCCTTAACAATCAATCAATTGTGTCAGTTATTGTGCCAAGGGCAAATTGAATGACATAATTGAAGCTATAGTTCCTCAGAGTTTGAGATGAGGCTGTAATAAATAATGTAAATGTAAGATTAACCAAATTAGGTAGATAACATAGAACAACATGAATTAGTAAGAAATATTAATAGAAGCACATGTAATCGTATATAATACAAGAGAAAATACAAGGTACAGTGCGTAAAATACACATGAATCAGCCAGCAACGAAAAAGAAAAAAAAATAAAGTGAAAATAATACAAGCCCAATGAGTATATATTTTCTCTTCCAGTATAATGCCAAACGTACTTTATGAAAGTTCACCACACATGAAATCCAACGACAATGAAACAATAAGATGCAGCCCGGTAATTTACGGATTAGAAGTTGAATGAGTTGGCTTAGGAAATTCAGGAAGATGAGGAAAAGAAGGCAGTTCAGGAAGTTCCGGCAGCTCTGGCTTTGGAATCTCTGGAAATTCAGGAAGTTCTGGTAGCTCAGGTTTTGGAATCTCTGGCACCTCAAGTTCCTTTGGTAACACAGGTTTTGGAAATTCAGGCAATTCAGGCACTTTTGGGAGCTCAGGTTTTGGAATCTCAGGCAATTCAAGTTTTGTTAGCGGTGGCAATTCAACTTTAGGTAATTCAGGCTTCGACAATGGAGGTAATTCAACTTTAGGCAATTCAGGTTTCGGGAATGGAGGTAACTCAACTTTAGGCAGTTCGGGCTTGGGTATTTCTGGCAATGCTACCTCCAGAAGGTGTCGAGCATCTACGATATTAATATTGCACCACATTGACGAGAGGGTAACAAGTAAAAGTGTTAAGAAAAGAGATGGAAAAGATTGATAAGCCATGGTTTGATAGCTTTGGGTAAGTAGGGGTTGAAGATGAGGATGAGCAATAGGGTTATATATATGTCAATCAATTGAAAGAACTAGGGCAAGTGTTTTTGTGCATAGGGTTTCATGTGAATGGCCTTTTATCGATACATATGAGAAATGGAGATAAGGTGTTTTCAGTTAAGGTTTGGTGTGACAAAAAGAATGAAGGAAAAATAGAAAAGCTTAGTCTTGTTAATTTAGTTCAACTTCTCACCTGCATTACTTGCATGGATAAACATGGCAAAAAATTTATTGCCAACCACTTTCTAGATATGCGTGGTTGTATTTTGTGACTTTCTTGCCTAGATGTTTTCACATGGACTTGTAGAAATTATATTCAAAGCCATATTCTAAGGGAAGGATACAAACATTTTAAGAAGAATAATATATTAGTATTTGTTTTATTATATTTTGACAGTATAATATATCATTTGATCGATCAACAATTAAATGTGCAATGGTATAGTCCAAATTCTTTGTGAAAACATATTTTATCTAGGGGTGGGTAAAAAAACCGTAATCTTAAAAAAACCGAACCGAACCAACGGTTTTTTTTAATTCAGTTCGGTTTTTATTTTTAAAAAAACCGAAATATACCGTTTGTAAAAAAAACCGAAATGTCGGTTCGGTATTCGGTTCACTTAGCTGAATCGAAAAACCAAACCGAAAAACCGAATTATTTTTTTATTTTATTCAAATCAAACATGTGTTAATAATTTTATTCAAATCAAACATGATTTTATTCAAATCAAACATGTGTTATTTCTCTTTATAACATGGGAAATTATCATTCATATACCCTATATTTGTTCTGTTATCAAAAATACTACAACACTTTGAGGGTGTATCAATCGTCCACCCTTAGTTGACAAAATGTATCAGTCGACCACCAAACCGTTAGTTGCCGTTTGAAAGTTAACGGAGTTACAGTAATTTGACGATTTTACCCTTGAAAATTATCACTTGTATACCCTTAAATTCTCTTTTTATCACTTGTATACCCTTAAATTATCACTTGTATCATATGAAAAGACCAAATTACCCTTCTGACGTCATCATACTTAAACGGCAACTAACGGTTTGGTGGTCAGCTGATACATTTTGTCAACTTACGGTGGACGATTGATACACCCTAAAAGTGTTGTAATAATTTTGATAATGGAGTAAACTAAGGGTATACAAATGATAATTTCCCTTATAACATTATGATTATGTTTATATAGATGGAGTATTGGAGTTTGGTTATTTATTTTGAAATTTTAATATTTAATATTTTGGGAGTATCTTATTAATAGTTAGTAAGATATTAGTGATAAAATGTGTTTTGAATACTTTGTATTTATTGTTAATATTTGTAATAAAATTAGGATAAATTAATTGTTGAAAAAAATTATTACATTCATGAGGACCAATGGGCTAAAAATTTAAAAATTCAAAATAGACCCAGAACCGAAAAAACCGAAACGAACCGAACCGATCCGAAAAGAACCGTTTGAGTTCGGTTCTTATTGAGTTCGGTTCTTATTCGGTTCTTTTTATAAAATAACCGATTTAAATCGGTTCTACTTAATTTCGAACCGAACCGTGCTCACCCCTAATTTTATCCAAAGTGAATCTATAAAACAATTCCATTGTAGACTCTTAATTGTTTGTGCACGTTTTCTTGTTATGGTTATTAATTAAGCAAGCACTCTCTCTGGCTTGACATGCACGCAATCGTTCTTCTGTAACCAGTCCCAAAATTGGGTACAAGGCTAACCAAATATATATAATTAAGACAAATAAAAAGTAGTCGAAGCAGTCTACCTCAAGCACATTATAATTTAAGGGCTCCTGCATAAATAATTAATGCACATATTTTGATTTAAATATTCTTTTAATCCTTATATTTTTTAAAAATATATCAAAATATTTATACAGTTAAATTTATTACATTCTTACTCTCACATTTTCTTTCTTTTTATAATAATATCCTTACAACAGTATTATTGACTTTACTTATCTATAAAAACTTTAATAAGCAAATTAACCAATAATTATTTATGTACAAATTAACTAAAATACATATCAATGTGAAAAAAATAGTATTTTTTTTCACTTGTACAATAATCTCACTAATAATTTTTTATCAATAAATTAATATCCACCAACTTAATGCAATTTTTAATATCCTTGAAACAATCTTACTAGTAATTATTTATAAAAAAATAATTTATTAAATTAAGCTTAAATATAAAATAATAGTATAAAAGTTTGTATAAACTTTTATGTTACTTTTAAAGTTAATTTGATAATTTATAATTCTTTCTTTTCATTAATATCTTAAGAATATTGTTGCATAGATGTTTGGGAAAGAAATGGAAGGTTAATAGGAAAATGCTACTTGTCAATAGTACTTAATTATGGAAATGTCACCGCAAGGAGGTTGGCTTATGACGAGTATACTATATATTACAATGGCATTCGAATTTCACCATATCAAGGGCATAAAAGGCTAGAGAAAATATCCAAAATATCTGGCACGTGAAATGTCATTATCGTTAAAATGAACAGTGATTCCTTAGCTAAAAATGAGGAACTGATTAGGAGATATTTTATTGAAAAAGAGGGAGCATCAAGCTGCCATGCTTACAAAAAGGCAAAAAATGGCTCATCAAAACAATTGGATCATTTGTCCTTATCTGACACTCAAGCAATCGCATATACCCTCTGCAGAGGCATATTGTACCACTTAGCATATTCCAACACGTGCACATGGACAAATTGTGTAAATGATGCTAACTTATTCTCCAAGCATGCTCTATACGTGCAAACTGTCAAAAATGCTAAAGGACAAGAATATCCTTGTGCAAAGAGAGAAAAGTGCCAATGAAATTACGCAAGTGGCATGATGACCGGAATATCTCAGGGCACTACATATAACGATGCTCAGGTTTTCTCTTTCTAACTAAGCAATTTTAAGCACTAAACATTAAAAAAAAAAAAAAGGTGAAGGCTCTTCTTCTACCTTGAGCCAACACCATTGCGGACTTGACTCTCAAAACAACACCAAACCCTTCCTAGCAACGTTATTATTTCCACTCTTTCTCAAGCTTTATAAAAGGCAATACATCTTGATTACACTAGGCACCACAATCCTCTCATTTATAAAATTTATTGTGTTTAGTTAGGTTTCTCTCTTTGTTTAAAATCTTGTTAAAAGAATTGGTGTCGTCTAGGTGAGGGGCATACAAAAAGCCTCCACAACAATTGCCAAACTATTGTTGAGTGCGTTCACATAAAGATGGCACCAGATGTAACCTTTGATGATATGGTGCAAGATGCAGAGTATATCAATGATTCAATAAGGAAAACAACTAGGCTTGACAAGGGCAAGTTGGTAAGTAGTGGGTTCTCGGGTACTAAAGCTGAAAGCCCCACAACAATTCAAGAAACTCCCCAACATGAGCTGAAAAACAAATCATCCCACGTTTGGAGTTACATAATGAGGCAAGCCAAAGAACAGGTCATCTAGTACCCAATCCAAGTTTCAACTTATGGGCTCTAGGGATGATCACTGTACAACCTCTAGCCACTTATATAGTAGCTAAGGCACAAGCGTGCAAAATGAGCCCACAAGAACCTATGACAAATTGGATGATAAAAGATCTTCTGAAATGATAGCGACTTCTTTAGATATAGTTGGGATACCCTGCACGCTCTTGGAAAAAATGGAATATCGTAAAACTCCTCTTTGAGAAGAATAATGCCACCGATGCTCAATATTAGTGGTATACAACTTGCCATTCTTCATCTTGGATATACGGACAACAACATTTTCAAAGACATTCAATATGCCTCAGCCTTCGAAACCCCAATATTTGGGTACCAAAGATCTAAACAAGCATGCTAAGCGATATAGGTGCTTAAGAGAACGATATGTCTAGGATGTTTGCACACATCCTCACTAGCCTTGACAAGTTATAGTTCAAATCTTTGAAGGCAAGTAGCATATACTCATTAAACTAGTTGTTAACGAATTTTGTTCATAATTTTATTATGTTTTCTTTCAAGATAAGGCATCTTCTAAACTTGTTTCATTAACCAAAGGGAGTCAAAATCTTTCGGTAATTATCGTTTATGCTAATAAGTGTTGCAAATTGGTGTTCTTGGTCATGTGTATACGTTAACTCACTTTGATAAAAATTTACTAGTAGGAAAGTTATGACGGTCTTTTCAAAAGTGTCGCCTTTTATTAGATAGGTATTTCGCTCGAGACTTTGCAATAAATTGAGAAGGGTGAGAAATGTTATTAAAAAAAACAGGTAGACAAGGTGGAAGTCATAAAAAGTAAGGAGAAACCTAAAAAGATGGAGGTATCTTTACTAAAGGTACCTTAAGTATGTAGCTCACTACACCCAACCACACACAGTTAAGGTTATAATGTGAAAGGTCAAGGTTTGGCACCGGCCATCTAGATGGCCGGTGCCATCCATTCAACACGGCACCACTAGTGCCGTGTTGACCAAAAGAAAAAAAAAAAAGGGGCCAAAACTTTGGCTATAAAAGGGAGAGCTCCCTAAGTGATTTTGCATTCAATTCAATTTTGAATCCAATTCAAGCAATTCCATCGAGAGAGAATTGGAGAGTTGAGAGAGTTTTGAGCTTAAATTTATAAGCTCTTGTTATTAGTGTTTTGAGAGTTTGGGTGTATTGGGGTTTTGGGAAGTGAGCTAAAATACCACAATACTTGTAACTCCTTTTCACTAGTAAAATATTTCCTTCTGTTTTCGCCCGTGGACGTAAGCTAAAAGCCGAACTACGTAATTTCTGGTGTCCTCTTTTATACTTGTTCTTTATTTTCTTACAATTTTACTTTAGCTGCGTGTCTGCTTCACCACCAATTTCCTAACAGTGGTATCAGAGCTATTGGTTGTATTTTTGGAGTCGGGGTACTGTTCAAGTAAGGGGTATTGACGTATACGATACTGTTCACGTATACAGTACTATTCACGTGAAACGGTGGGAGCAGAACTATTCACGAATATGGTACTATTCACGAATACGGTACTATTCACGTATACGGTACTATTCACAAGAAACAGTGGGAGCGACCCAAGAATTTGATGGTGCAAAGCAGGGGATAGTGGTGTGAGTAAAGCAATTGTGTGGTTTTTGTACATGTCTAGGAAAGTTCTGTCACAAAGGCGATAAGAGCTTAAGGAGTCTGGATTTTAAGTGGGACCATTGTGACCCCTCCAGTCTTTCCTGGGAACTTTCCTGGTGTGCATTCTCACACATACTCACAACTATTCAAGGTGGTATACTAGCCTGTGTGCAGTATTTATCAACAAAATGGCGGCAAAGTATGAAATTGAAAAGTTTAACGGAAATAATTTTTCGTTGTGGAAAATGAAGATGAAAGCTGTATTAAGGAAAAATAATTGCTTGGCAGCAATTGGAGAAAGGCCCATGGAGATAACTGATGACAAGTGGAACGAGGTAGATGGCAACGCCATTTCTGATCTACACTTGACACTTGCAGATGGAGTATTATCTAGTGTGGCAGAGAAAAACACAGCGAAGGAAATATGGGATACTCTCACAAATTATACGAGGCCAAGTCACTACACAATAAAATCTTTTTGAAGAGAAAACTCTATACTCTTCGAATGGTGGAATCTACGATGGTGACCGACCACATCAACACCTTGAAGACTCTATTTTCACAACTCACAACGTTGGGTCATAATATAGAGGAAAATGAACGTGCAGAGCTTCTACTTCAAAGTCTACCAGATTCGTATGATCAACTCATCATCAACCTGACGAACAACAATCCAGTGGACAGTCTAGTTTTCGACGATGTTGCAGCCTCCGTATTAAATGAGGAGAGCAGGCGGAAAAATAAGGAAAACAGACAAGCAAGTTTGCAGCAAGCGGAGGCGCTATCAGTGACGAGAGGGAGATCAACGGAACGTGGCCCCAGTGGGAGTCAAAATCATGGTAGATTAAAATCCAGAAGTAAGAAGAATGTGAAATGCTACAACTGTGGCAAGAAAGGGCACGTCAAGAAAGAGTGTTGGAGTAATCAGAAGAGAAAAGAGGGCAAAGAACCTGAGTCATCAAATGCTCAGGGTTGTGTAGCAAGTACCTCGGATGATGGCAAAATTCTTTACAGCGAGGCAACAACTGTTTCAGAAGGCAGAAAACGATTGTCTGATGTCTGGCTTATAGACTCAGGAGCTACCTGGCACATGACCTCTCGGAGAGAATGGTTCCACACATATGAACCTATCTCAGGAGGATCTGTATATATGGGTAATGATCATGCCTTGGAGATCGCTGGTATTGGTACTATCAAAATAAAAATGTTTGATGGTACAATTCGCACAATTGGGGAGATACGACATGTCAACGGCCTGAAGAAGAATCTATTGTCTTTAGGACAAATGGATAGTCATGGGTACAAAACTCATGTGGAGAATGGAATTATGAAGATCGTTAAAGGTGCGCTTGTATTGATGAAGGCAGAAAAGATCGGTGCTAATTTATTCATGCTTAAAGGAGAAACACTACTGGAGGCTGATGCGTGTGTCGCGTCAAATGGAGAAGAGTCAACGATGATGTGGCATCTCAAACTTGGCCACATGTCGGAACAAAGTTTAAAGATTCTCTCTGAGCGAAAATTGCTTCCGGGGCTCAAATCGGTAAGTTTACCATTTTGCGAGCATTGTGTTATTAGTAAGCAGCATAGATTAAAGTTCAGTAGATCTATTGCTAGAAGTAAATGCATTCTAGACTTGATTCATTCTGATGTCTGGGAATCACCGGATATATCTATGGGAGGTGCAAAGTACATGGTGACTTTCATTGATGATTATTCCAGAAGATGTTGGGTGTATCCAATTAAGAAAAAGTCAGATGTATTTCTAGTATTTAAAGAATACAAAGCGCGGGTGGAACTTGAATCTGGTAAAAAGATCAAGTGCTTGAGGACGGATAATGGTGGAGAGTATATAGACGGCGAGTTTCTTGCTTTCTGTAAGCAAGAAGGTATTCAGAGACAGTTCACGGTGGCATACACTCCTCAACAAAATGGAGTGGCAGAGCGGATGAACAGAACTCTTACAGAAAGAATAAGAGCTATGTTGAGGACTGCTGGTCTACCCAATTCATTTTGGGCAGAAGCGGCCAAAACTGCCTGTTATATAGTAAATCGGTCGCCATCTACAGCTATTGGGCTTAAGACAGCGATGGAGATGTGGACTGGAAAGCCAGCTGATTATTCCTACCTACATGCATTTGGATGTCCTGTGTACGTGATGTACAACGCCCAAGAAAGAACAAAGCTGGATCCAAAATCTAGAAGATGTATCTTCTTGGGGTATGCTGATGGAGTAAAGGGGTATCGTCTGTGGGACCCCACTGCCCACAAGATCGTCATCAGCAGAGATGTTATCTTTATAGAAGATCAACTGCAAAGGAAAGATGAGGATGATAGCACTGTAAAAGAAAAGTCAGAGACTGTACCGGTATATGTGGAAAATAATCCAGAAGATTCAGATTCTTCTGAAGCAGCACCAGAGCACGATGAACAAGAACCAGTTGAGTCCGAGGCTTCAGAAGTTCGTCGGTCAACTCGTGAGAGACGACCGCCAACGTGGCACTCGGAGTGTGTCACAGAGATCAACGTTGCATACTGTCTTCTAACAGAGGATGGAGAGCCTTCAACTTTCCATGAAGCTTTAAAAAGCACAGATGTTGCTTTGTGGATGACAGCAATGCAGGAAGAAATTGAAGCTCTACACAAGAACAAGACATGGGAACTTGTATCACTACCACGTGGAAGAAAGGCCATTGGAAACAAATGGGTCTACAAGATCAAATGTGATGGCAATGACCAAGTGGAGCGGTATCGTGCGAGATTGGTGGTGAAAGGATATGCTCAGAAAGAAGGTATTGACTTCAACTAGATATTTTCTCCGGTGGTTCGACTCACAACAGTCAGAGTAGTCTTGGCAATGTGTGCTACATTTGACCTACATCTAGAGCAGTTAGATGTGAAAACTGCATTTCTTCATGGAGAACTTGAAGAAGAAATATATATGCTCCAACCAGAAGGTTTTGCAGAAACAGGAAAGGAGAACTTGGTTTGCAGGTTGAACAAATCTCTATACGGTCTCAAACAGGCGCCGAGGTGTTGGTATAAGAGATTTGATTCTTTCATTATGAGCCTTAGATACAACAGACTCAGTTCAGACCATTGTGCATATTACAAGAGGTTTGACGATAATGATTTCATTATTTTGTTGTTGTATGTGGATGACATGTTGGTAGCAGGCCCCAACAAAGATCGAATCCAAGAATTGAAGGCACAGTTGGCTAGGGAGTTTGAAATGAAGGACTTGGGACCAGCAAACAAGATTCTAGGGATGCAAATTCATCGAGATAGAAATAACAGGAAGATTTGGCTTTCGCAGAAGAATTACTTGAAGAAAATCTTGTGACGCTTCAACATGCAAGATTGTAAGTCAATTTCTACCCTACTTCCTGTTAATTTCAAATTATCCTCAAGTATGTGTCCTAGCAATGAAGCGAAGAGGAAGGAGATGTCTCGAGTACCGTATGCATCAGCAGTGGGAAGTTTGATGTTCGCTATGATATATACTAGACCGGACATTGCACAAGCAGTGGGAGCAGTCAGTCGATACATGGCGAATCCTGGTGGAGAGCATTGGATAGCTGTGAAGAGGATTCTGAGATACATCAGAGGAACCTCAGATGTTGCATTATGTTATGGAGGATCAGAGTTTACTGTCAGGGGTTATGTGGATTCAGATTTTGCAGGAGACCTTGATAAAAGGAAATCCACTACTGGTTATGTGTTTACACTTGCGGGAGCAGCTGTAAGCTGGGTTTCGAAACTGCAGACCGTTGTGGCTTTATCTATAACAGAAGCAGAATACATGGCAGCTACACAAGCTTGCAAGGAAGCTATATGGATACAAAGGTTATTGGAGGAGCTCGGGCACAAACAACAGAAAATTCCTGTGTTTTGTGACAGTCAGAGTGCCTTGCATATTGCAAAGAATCCAGCCTTTCATTCAAGGACAAAGCACATAGGAGTTCAGTATCACTTCGTTCGAGAAGTAGTGGAAGACGGAAGTGTGGATTTACAGAAAATCCATACGAAGGAGAACCTAGCAGATGTTTTGACTAAGCCGATAAATACTGACAAGTTTATCTGGAGTAGATCCTCTTGTGGCCTAGCAGCAACGTAGGCAACATGATTATGGCGAAGCAGAAAGGATGGTGTGGAGATTGATTGATTCTCAATCTAATCTCCAAGTGGGAGAATGTGAAAGGTCAAGGTTTGGCACCGGCCATCTAGATGGCCGGTGCCATCCATTCAACACGGCACCACTAGTGCCGTGTTGACCAAAAGAAAAAAAAAAAGGGGCCAAAACTTTGGCTATAAAAGGGAGAGCTCCCTAAGTGATTTTGCATTCAATTCAATTTTGAATCCAATTCAAGCAATTCCATCGAGAGAGAATTGGAGAGTTGAGAGAGTTTTGAGCTTAAATTTATAAGCTCTTGTTATTAGTGTTTTGAGAGTTTGGGTGTATTGGGGTTTTGGGAAGTGAGCTAAAATACCACAATACTTGTAACTCCTTTTCACTAGTAAAATATTTCCTTCTGTTTTCGCCCGTGGACGTAGGCTAAAAGCCGAACCACGTAATTTCTGGTGTCCTCTTTTATACTTGTTCTTTATTTTCTTACAATTTTACTTTAGCTGCGTGTCTGCTTCACCACCAATTTCCTAACATATAACACCCCTTAGAGCACCCTAGGTACCGCCCTTTGTTAAGTCATCTAGCCAAAACAATAAAACAGCCACAAATCCATAGTATAAATATTGTCATCCATTAACTTGGTCATAAAAGTAGAGTTGAGGATAGTAGCATACTGGCATGGCATCTCGAGTATATATGACAAAAAGTTATGCCTTATATCATTAAAAAAAAAAACTATTTGGCTCTACGAAAGATGACTTAAAACACTTGGGTACCCTTTGAAGGCTCGGTTGGGCCAAATTGAGTAGGGTCATACCATATGGATAAGTCGATTGGAAATAGAGTCTACAGGTTACTTCACATCGATAGGACGATAGTGAAGCACCCATGGAATGTAGCCATTCTGAGAAAACAATACTAGCATCCGAACTGTGTTTTACCTTCTTCTGTTTATGTTATTTATTTCTTTTGATATTTATATGTTTGTAACCTGTCATAGGCCTTGGGGGGACCCAAGGTACCCCTGCGATGGTCAGTTGTACTTTTTAATTTTCTAAGTATTTGGTAATAGAATGGGAGATCTTATGAAGTTATGATCACTTCTTCTAATTAGGTTGACCAAAGCTACGTCATATAATAATCCATGCTGTTGTTACCTATGAATACATTTCCTTTCTAGAATGTAAGACATGTGCTCTTTTCACTCATTTTTCAATTATGGAATGTGGATGAATGATTTGAGATACTGTTCAGTTTACATACATTTGCATTAGTTTATCTCTATGTCTATTGTTATACAATGTTTATTTTGATGCAATTTAATGTGAAGAGATTACATTATTATAGAGTAAGTTGGGATACCTGACCTGTCCTAATCATGATGATCTACTCGATGTTAGGGCTAGCAAAAATAATATAAAGGAATAATAAGCAGCCTTTCGAAGAGACTATAAAAAAATAATTATTTTAAGGAAGAAAGTGGTCGAAGGAGAATCAAAGGCAAAGTAAGTAATCATATACTAACATCATAAGGTCTGTTAAGGTATGCACATGCCCACACTCTTCGTTCTCTTACTTGTGAAAAGTAAGAGATAAACAATTAAAAAATAAATGAGAACCAAAAGAGCTGGAAGTATATAATAAAAGAGCTGCAAATAACCATCTTTAATGCTATTTACTCTATTTATTTAATTTAAATCAAGTAGCAAAACAAGATATTTTTACCCATTTGAAAAGGGCTAAAAGGGTCCTAAAAAAAGCTCGAGAAGAGCAACAAATGAATCTATTCACCATAATTATTACGCCAATTGTGAATTCTCATGCTTAATCAAATTATCATGATGATACTTTGGTTATTGATTGGTGTGTTGAAATTCACTATGATTTCTTAAAGATAAACAGCAAGCATGCCGTAATAAATTGCCATGTGTATGATGTAATTAAGTTGTTTGATCTTCAAAGAAACGGCAGCTCAATAGATGTATAAGCTAATGTAGACCTTTGGTACCTGGCGTTATGGGAATATCTTCCAAGTACATTAAAGATACTCGAAAGATCCCCAAAATACCTACTTAGCCAAACATCCATACTCAAAGCTAAAGACGATATAACCAACTAGATGTCAAATTAAACTTATTATTAAAGTCAAATACAAATGAAAACAAGAATGTTGGGACAACTTTGCATAAAAAGATAAGTCAGGTGCACCAAATGGAAAAGCATAGCATGAATGCAGAATACGAGTTTCATATACAATTAAAAGAGTGTTAGCAGATGAAAAGTTATACAAAACACAGTTGCACAACAGACAAATCATCTTCTTCACCATTTTTTTAGATGGGGGGATCAACAAAAGTTGTAGAGGTGGCATAGGCGTGAGCTTTAGTAGCAGAAACATTTAATGGGAGCTTTAGTTGGGGTATACCAAATACACCAGGTGGCCTCTGTGGACTGCTAGATTGGGATGTACAGGACCCTTAATGACCTCGATTGTTGCTATGATAATTGATTTGTCTACCTCCTAAGCACTGTCAGCACCAGATCTGTACCCTATACTTCGACCATTATGCGTTTCTTTTACCTAGACAATATACCTTCATACTTGGTCTGCAGCATTTCAAGATCTTTAGTCACCTAAGTTTGCTCCTCAAACAGATCATCGAGGCATCCCTTCAAGGCTTTATTTTCCTAAGCAGGCTTCTCTTCATACAACTTGTGGTTTTGGATTTTACCTTATAACTTTACCACGATCGCTTGAGCATTGGGGGCAGCTATGGAATCTTGGAAGATATGACTCAAGAAAAAAGTTATCTACAACCAACAAGATAGAGCTAGAATTACAAATCCATTCATATTTTAATAGGCTTTGAGACTTAACTATAGCGTTCGCTCAAGTCTAACCTATCCGTCCTTACTGCAGTCACTTTAGGGTATGTTCTTGATGGTGTAGTGCATAAACCTAGCCAAGGGCAAGACATTTTTATTTGCCACTAGATCCAGCTCTCCTTTAGCAAAATCCCTAGGAAGAGAGTAGAAGGACCTTAATTTTTTTTTTTGAGTGAAGTTGTTGAAGGAGGCACCCTGTCACGTAGTTGTTACTCCAGGAAAGTGAGGAGATAAAGTGCCCTTGAAGCTGCTGGGGAAGATGCCTTTTGATTTAGTTCTTACTCTCTAGTTATTACTCTAAAATAGTGAAGAGTCGGGTACTCTTAGCGAGAGGAGTGGTACCCAAACCATCGGATGAGCAACCCCTCATTTAATTTTTAAAAAAGGTCAAAATCCTCAGTAAATGGGCTCACATCTGCCAAACATCATGCACCCAAACCAAATAAGAAAAGGTCAGCTAAGCAAACACTGAAGTCCTATAAACAGAAACAAAAAAAGAAGAGTAAGAAACACATAAATTATAAATACAAAACACGAGAGACAACGAGGTAAATAAAACACTTTGCACTCAAAGCGACTTATCTTCAAAGGCAGACAAAGAGCTCTCATTGATCAACCTAGGTTTTCTAATCTTTCCTCACTCAAGACGTCACTCTATTTTTGTAAAACCAAAATCCACTCTTCATAAGCACTCACTTCTTTGCCCACCTCCTGAATAAGACTTTTTTTCCTTGATCCATGTAACATCTACAAGGTTACAAGGAGCCATGGATTGGAGGAACACTCTAAATAAGTAATCCAGGACAAAAGAGAAAGAAAAGAAAGGAAGGACATTCTGTCTTCATTGAATGAGCTTTTGCCCTCACCTTCTTGCCATCAGATAGTGTATCCCACTCCCACTTACTATCGGCCACAAACCAACAATGTTTATACCCCTTTTTAAGGTAGGTCCATTTCCACTAGGTTACTGTGGGTGGCCCAAGTAGAAAAATAAGTTGCGGATATTGGACTTCTTCAGTTGATAAAGCCCTCTAAACTCTCAAAGAAAAATATCTCTCTCAGACAGTTCTAATCATAACATCTAAAGGACAGTAAGAACTTTCCATCCAAGTAAGAATAATTGTCATAAGACAATACAGAGGTGGCTAAACATTGTTATGAGAAAGTGACTGGAGGGGTAGGCGAAGCCCTAGGCAAAAAAGTTAATATGGAGAATTGTCTCATCTATCTTAAGGAAATATAAGGTTAATATAAAGAGTTATTTCATTTATCCTAGGGAAATCTAAGGTTTCATTCTTATTGGGCACCCTAAGATTGACAGAAGAAAAGATGTTGCGCTTGGTCTTAATACGTTGTCGATCTTACGAGGTAGCCCTCTTACCACTTAAAGAGTGAGATTTGTTAGATTTAGAAGGAGAGAGAGAAGGAAATTTAAGGATATAGATTGGGATCTATGTTTTGGCATTCACTTTGGATTGACTAATAAGGAGTTTACCTTTAGACTTAGCCCTTTGAGAATGAGAAACCATATGAGAAACCCGAAGACTACTATAACCTACACCTATATCAAAGGAGGACTCAAGGTCATGACTATTACTCTCTGAACTACTCGAGGAAGACCCCTCATCCTCAATAACCTCTATATAAGGGGTAGACTCGAATTCAGGCATGTTTTTGCTTAAGTTCTCCACTATATTATGCCTTTTAACACTGATCCTCTTCTTACCCATTCTTTCAAAAGCACAACCCAAGAATGAAAGAAAACCCTCAAGTCAAAGCCCACGAATCAAAATCCACAAATTAAAATTCAACCAAAACCCACAAATTAATAGTTAAAAAGCATAAAATTAGGGATTTATTTCAAGATCTCGAATGGGAAACCATTATAACCAAGCATATACACATGAGATAAAAAAAGAGTAAAAAATATACCTAAGATTCTTGAAAAAGTAAGATCCAAGTGCCAAAATCCCAATTTAAAAGTAATTGACAATAGTTGCCACAAAAAAGAGGAAATAAAATCACTAAAGAAACTAAAAAAAAAAGCGTGTGAAACGGAAAAAGAAATGAATAAAATAGATAAAGGAGCTACACAAACCTGACAGACACCAAGAAGAGGAACTGAGATCGCTACAAAAAAGCACAAGAATTGAGAAAATTTTAAAGATTTCAATAGAGAAAAAAAGTGGATATAGTGAGAAAGGGACAAGTAATTAAAAGTAGGGATAATGCAGCCGGGTTAGAGGAAAGTAAGAACTACCACAATACCACCTATCTGAAGCAAAAAGAAGAGAAATGGGGAATGTATATTAGTCGTTGAAGAAACCCGCCTTATTTCAAAATTTAGAAAAAAGAAAGAGAAGTCGAAGCAGATACATACTTGATAGTTGAGAAGCGTGTTCTATTTTAAAATTTAAAATGGAAGAGAAAAAAAAAAGATTGAATGGTTATCCTACTTCCCCTCATTCCAAAGAACTTGGCCTCACAAAGAATGTTGTTTAAAAAAACGAGAAAGAGAGAAGAAAAAATGAAGGAGATGTTAAGTTAATGAGAGCACCAGCTCGGCCATGCCATCTTTCCCACCTCGGTACGATTCACCTCGGTCAGATAGTACGAGCAGAGCATCGGAACAAAGGCCGACCAGGAGAGACTGTAAGCCAGAAGAGCGTTCCGACCAGAGACATGTGTCGAGCAGACACCCACTCCCCAAAATGCGGGAACACGATCTCACGAAATCGCGATAGTTGCGTCATGCCCAGAACCGTTGAGAGAGACACGGTGTCCCATGTTTGCACGCAATATGGCGGTTAGAGTCCCGTGAGGAGTGGCTACTACCCGAAATATGGGGAGATGAAGGGCAAATGGAAACGTGGGACATCGGCTATAAAAGAGGAAGAAATATGAAGAAGGGGACGAAAGAAGAGAGGGAGAAGGGAAAACTCTGCCAAAATATAGTCAGGTTATTTGCTATCATAAATTGGGAGACCATTCAAAGTAATTCTCGAATCCTTAGTCACATTGTTTTCCCGTAAACACCTTGATCTAACTTAAGCATCGGAGGGTTTACACCAGCAAAACCACCGGCGTCTCTGATCCATATTTGTGAGTGCAGGTTTCCAATTCCTGAGGTTAGAACAATTATCGGAGCAAAACAAATTCAGTATTAGTTTACTAGTTACGTACTCGTTGGTGGAAAAATCTGGTCGGGTATAAGGCGAGCAGATTTCAACATCAACATTTTGGCGCCGTCTGTGGGGAGCTGAATAAAAAGTTACCACCAAATTAGTAAGTGACCGGAGAAGCAGCGAACGGGTGAATATGGATGCTTCAAGGAAAGATGCTGTAAGGGACGACAACGAGACTGTCGAGACGATCACTCTCCGGGAGATAGCGAGTGAAGCTCGAGAAAGGATGATGCAAGATCGATTGGAGCGGATGAAGAAGCAAATGGAGACCCTCACGGCCGTATTGTGCGAGCTGAGGGAGGAGCGGAGAAGGGACCGCGAAACCCCCGTGTGGAGAGAAGATGTCGTGGCAGAACCCAGCCACCAAAGGCGTAGAGTCGAGGAGATCCCTCCACCGGTGGACCAACCTTGTGGGGTGCATCCCCATAGAAGTACTAATCAAGGTACAGGGGGGCGCATAGGCGAAGAGAGGAGCCAACCCCATTCTGGACGGGAATTTGAAGCTGATGGCCGAGGAGCCAGCGTTGATGAAGGAGAGCTCAGGCAACGGTTGCAGAATGCCGAGCAAGAGCGAGACCAGATAGCGGCACGCGATCCTGACCATGCGTTAGAGCTGGAGGGAGAGGTGCGCAGATTGGCGCAGGTAATGGAGGAGATTCAGGCAAGAAAAAGCCCCCGAGCTGGAGGATAATGCTGGATGACGAATCTCCGTTGTCAACCGAGATTATGGGCACTATAATCCCGAGAGATTTCCGCTTCCCTGACCTCAAGTATTTCGGGCGTAGCGATCCGCTGGTGCACATCGAATGCTTTAATGACATGATAGGGGTGCAGGGGCTGACACCAGCACAGAGGTGTAGAGTGTTCCCATTGACGTTAGAAGGACGAGCCCGAGAGTGGTATCGCAAATTGCCACGAGAGAGCATAAAGGGGTATGAGCAGATGTGCCAGGAGTTGGCCGAGCAGTTCCGAGGAGCTGTAGCCCCAGAGGACGACATGATGGAGCTCATGGGGATGAAACAGGAAGAACATGAATCCCTTCGGGATTTTGTGAAACGATACCACCGAGCCGTGCTGGACCTGGGGGCTTTTAATCATCCGCAGGCGCTGAGGGGATTAAAGGAATGAGTGAAGATAGGCCGACTGTGGTACAACCTGAGAAGTCCCCTAGTGCAGAATTGCTCGGCGGGGTATGAACAGGCGAAGCGAGACATAGAGATTGAAGAGGAGAAGTCAGCCAGGTTAAAAAGTGAGTAGTTGGAATAGCTGAGGCGAAAGGAGCGGAGAGGCTCGAACGGAAGTGGAGGGGGAAAGCGAATTGGGGAATCCTCAGCAATGGGCAGAGTACCAGCTCGGTCCTGCCCTTACCCCATAACTCAGAGGCCACAACAGTTCCCACACAGCTGAGCTCAACGTCAGCGCCCTCCATTCCCGGAACAGCAGCAAGGGTACAGGCAGATGGCTGCCCACCCTTATCATAATAATCCCAGAGCGCTACATACAATCCACTCCAGAGCAGGACAACCAGATCAGTTGCCAATGACACCAGCCCGGGGTGATGTTCGTAATAGCCGAGAGGTTCAATTGGTCGACCAGAGCTCGGCATACAGACAGTATACTCCATTGAATGTCTCAATGGAGGAATTGTATGAGAGGATAGAAGGACGAGACCTGTTATACCCACCGGCCCCCATAACAAAATCTGATCACCGACGTGATAGGAGCAGGTTCTGCAAATTCCACAACACTCACGGTCACACACTTAGTCAATGTCGTGATCTAAAGGTTCAGGTGGAGGATTTGGTGAGGAACCGTTACTTAGATGAGTACGTGGATGGAGTGTTCCCCATCGTTGAATCACAATACACGCGGGATGAGGAATTTGAAAGGGGCTTGGAGCATGAACCGCCGACGATTCGTGTGATAGCCGGAGGGCCGACATTGGCCGGAGATTCAAACAGAGCACGGAAGAATTATGGGAGGTATGCCATGGCCAGCAAAGAGGTGCTTTTTAATTTACCAGCGGCCAAGAGGGTCAAGGTACGACAAGTTCCCATTATGTGGACAGAGGATAATGAAGAAGGTGTCTTATACCCTCATGAGGATACACTAGTGATCAAGGCGACGGTTGCTAGTGCAGAATTACGGCGGATACTGGTAGATACTGGGAGTTCAGTCGACATTCTGTTTAAGTCGACTCTGGATGACATGGGGATATCAGATGTGAAGTTAGAACGGACAAACACATCCCTGAAGGGATTCGGAGGAGGACAGTTAACTCCCCTGGGGGTCATTGAACTCCCAATTACCATGGGGGCAAAACCGTTCGAGAAAACGATGATGCTGGACTTTGTTGTGGTGGAGGAGAGAAGCCCTTACCAGATGATATTGGGAAGGCCGTTCATGAGGGTAAGCCAATGCGTTATATCCACGCACTATCTGGCATTGAAGTACAGGATAAACGGAGTGGTAGGGGTAGTCAAGGGCGACCAGAGAATGGCAAGAAGCTGCTATGCCACAGCGGCCAAGGAGACGCTGCAAGTTACCTCGTTAGATAACCGAGGTGATTCTAAAAAGGGTCGCCAGGAACCCATGGAGGACCTGGAGGAGGTCTGTGTTAGTAAGAACGACCCGAGCAGAGTAATCAAGATCGGGTCTAGATTAGGTGATGCACTGAAGGGTGAGCTGGTGAAGTGTCTACGGTCCCATTCTGATATTTTTGCCTAGTCTCATGAGGATATGCTGGGAATTGATCGCAGGGTAGCATGCAACAAATTGGCGATAAAAAAGGGGGCTAGGCCGGTAAAGCAGAAAAGGCGGTGCTTCAACCAGGAGAGGTACGAAGCCATAAATGCCGAGGTGGAAAAGCTATTGAAAGCCGGATTCATAAGGAAAGCCAGGTACCCAGAGTGGATTTCCAATGTAGTATTAGTAAAGAAGGCCAACGAGAAATGGAGGATGTGTGTGGATTTCACAGACCTCAATAAGGCATATGCCCGAAGGATAGTTTTCCCCTACCTAAGATAGATCAATTGGTGGACTCTACAGTGGGTCACAATCTACTCAGCTTTATGGATGCATTCTCCGGATACAACCAGATACCCATGGACGAACAGGATGAGGAGAATACTGCTTTTATAACTAACATGGGTTTGTTTTGCTACAGGGTGATGCCTTTTGGCCTAAAAAATGCAGGGGCCACCTATCAAAGGTTGGTGAACAAAGTCTTCAAGCCCCTAATCGGTCATACTATGGAGGTGTATGTGGACGATATGATCACCAAGTCCAAAGAGCCAGGGGATCATGTGAAGCACTTGGAGGAAACCTTTGAATTATTAAGGAAGTACGAGATGAAGCTGAACTCAGACAAATGTGCATTCGGGGTCAGCTCAGGCAAGTTGTTGGGATTCCTAGTAAGCCACCGAGGGATCGAAGCCAATCCAGAGAAAATACGGGCGGTAATGGAAATGAAGTCCCCACGAACAGTTAAGGAGGTGCAGAGCCTTACGGGGAAATTGGCGGCCCTGAACCGATTCATCTCGCGGGCCACGGATAAGTGTCACCCTTTCTTCCAAACCATAAAGAAATGGAGAAAGATGGAGTGGACATCGGAGTGCGAGGAGGCGTTCAGACAGCTGAAGGAATACTTGGCTCGCGCCCCGTTACTGTCAACTCCGAGAAATGGTGACCAGTTGTTTCTATACTTGGCGTTATCCAAATGGGCAACCAGCTCGGTGTTAGTTCGGGAGGAAGAAGGAAGGCAACACCCAGTATATTACACAAGCAAGGCCCTGGTAGATGCAGAAACCAGGTATCCCGTAGTGGAGAAATGAGCATTGGCTTTGGTAACAGCAGCACGAAAACTCCGACAATATTTCCAGGCTCACTCGATAGTTGTGATGACTGACCAGCCCCTTCGGCAGATGCTGCAAAAACCGGACGCCTCTGGTCGGTTAGTAAAATGGTCCGTGGAGCTGAGCGAGTTTGACATATCCTATAGACCCCGAGGAGCAATCAAAGCCCAAGCTCTGGCTAATTTTGTGGTAGACCGAGCTGAGTCAGGGGTAGAGGTTCAGGGGGAACAGCCAATAGAGCAAGAGAAGTCAGAGGGGATGTGGCTGGTAATGGTTGACGGGTCGTGTAGTGAACAAGGGTCCGGGGCAGGAATCGTAATACGAAGCCCAGAAGGGACTGAACTAACATATGCTGTGAAGTTTGAATTCCAGCTCACAAACAATCAAGCTGAGTATGAAGCTTTTATCACCGGGCTCGGACTTGCACACGCACTAAGAGCAGAGAAGTTAGAAATCCGAGCAGATTCCCAGTTAGTCTGCAAGCAGCTCAGTGATCAGTTCCAAGCAAGGAAAGAGAAGATGGGGTTGTATCTGAGGAAGGCAAAGCAGTTGATTGGGCTTTTCAAAGAGGTAGAGGTAAAACAGATACCCCGGGATGAAAATTACCGAGCTGATATGTTGGCCAGAATGGCTGCAGTGGCCGACCCGAAATTACCTAAGTCAGTTCCACTAGAGGTAAGGACCTCGCCGAGCATACGGGAGGAAGTAGAGGTAATGCGAATAAGCACCGTGGAATCTTGGATGGATCCTATTCTCTCTTACATCCGTGATGGCGTCCTACCGGAGGACAAAAGGCAAGCAAGGAAGTTAAAATGTCGAGCAGCAAGATACACGCTACTCGATGGGGTGCTCTACTGCCGGGGGTTCACTTTGTCCCTCTTAAGATGTTTGGATGATGAGGAGGCAGATTATGTGCTAAGGGAGATTCACGAAGGAATATGCGGCAATCACTCGGGAGCAAGAACTTTAGCCTTCAAGGCACTTCGACAAGGATACTTCTGGCCAGGCATGCACCAGGATGTGAAAAGGATGGCAAAGAATTGCAGAATCTGCCAATGCTTCTCAGAGGTTCCTGCTCAACCTCCAGAAAAGCTGACTGCAATGACATCCCCATGGCCTTTTGCTCAATGGGGAATTAACCTGATTGGCCCGTTGCCTAAGGGCCGAGGAGCGGCAACACATGCAATCGTGGCAATAGATTACTTCACTAAGTGGGTAGAAGTGGGAGTCCTCAGCCAAATCACGGAGAGAAAGACGACAGATTTCATTTGGAAGAATGTCATTTGCAGATATGGGATCCCCTATGCCATCATCACGGACAATGGAAGACAGTTTGACAACAGCAACTTCAGGGATTTTTGCCAAAACTTGGGGGTGGACCTGAAGTTCTGTACCCCCGCACACCCCCAGGCGAACGGGCAAGTGGAGGCAGCCAACAAGGTGATAAAGAAGCTCCTGAAGACCAGGCTGGGAGAGAAGAAGGGAGCCTGGGTTGACGAGCTGCCAGGAGTATTGTGGGCTTACCGGACAACTCACAAAACTGCCACAAGGGAGACCCCATTTGCCTTAGCTTTTGGTCATGAGGCGGTTATCTCGGCAGAAATTGGAATGGGAACACATCGGACGAAATACTTCAATGAGGAACAAAATGACGAGCAGATCTGCTTAAGCCTGGACTTATTGGAAGAGAAAAGGGAAGGAGCCTCACAGAAAGTGGCCTAATGTCAGCAAAGGGTCATGCGTTACTACAATAAGAACGTCCGAGTGAGGCAGCTCCGAGCAGGGGATTGGGTATTGAGGAAGGTGAATCAAAATACAAGGGATCCTAACCATGGCGCGCTCAGCCCTAAATGGGAAGGCCCGTACAGAGTGATACGGGCGACGGGGCCAGGAGCTTACAAGTTGGCATACCCGGATGGACGGGATGTGAAGAGATCGTGGAACGCCGAGCACTTGAAAAAGTATTTTCAGTAAGCAAAAAGCTCCGCTAAGTGTTTATCTTTCTTTGATAAGTTATTTATGTCCAATACATGATGACTTGTTGTACATGCATATGTCCTGCATGTTTGTAATACATTCAAATTCCAATAAAGATGAATTCAGCAGAAAATTCCCCTGCTAGCAAGCTCATTAGATTTTTATTAAGGCAAGTAAGTGCCGATTCCTGCTCGGTCAACGAAAGACCAGCAGACGATTTTACGAAAATTTTCTAAGGCAAGCAAGTGCCTATTCCTGCTCGGTCAACGAAAGACCAGCAGACGATTTTACGAAAATTTTCTAAGGCAAGCAAATGCCTATTCCTGCTCGGTCAACGAAGGACCAGCAGCTGATTTTACGAGAATTTTACTAAGGCAAACAAGTGCCTGAACCTGCTCGGTCAACGAAAGACCAGCAGATGACCTTACGAGAATTTTATTAAGGCAAACAAGTGCTTGATCCTGCTCGGTCAACAAAGACCAGCAGAAGGTTTCACGAAATTTCACTAAGGCAAGTAAGTGCCAGTTTCAGCTCGGTCAATAAAAAAAGCAGCATATAACGCTACAAAAATTTTACTAAGGCAAGTAAGTGCCTATTCCTGCTTAGTCGCCGAAAGGACTAGCAGATCATTTCACGTAATTTTATTAAGGCTAATGAATGCTTATTTCTGCTCGGTACGTCCTATAACCAGCAGCTAAAATCAAATAAATTGTTAAGTCTAATTTGTAGAAGTAGTTCATAAGCAAAAATCAGACAAGAAGACAAACAAAAAACTTTCGAACTTTATAAATGTTCAAAAATTATCAATACAAAAGTTAAGCTAAGTCTCATGAAGTTCGGCAGCTTCGGCAGTAGAGGGACCAACGATCTCTGAAGGAGGAGGATCAGCAGCTTCAGGGGGAGGAAGAGGATCAGCAACCTCAGAAGGGGTAGGCACTGACCCCTGGCCAACCTCGAGAGCCCGGTCCTCGGCTTCCGCCTCCTACACCCCCTCTGAGGGAGCTTCCACCTGGCCTTGGACATCCTGCTCCTTATTGGCCTGGTCGCCCTTGGCCATATATCTCTGCACTCCAGCCTCCAGCTTGTCCATCTGGAGCTCGGGATATTCTTCCTTGAGTACAGACATAATGCACTTATAGCAAAGGCCACCCCAGAGTTGTACTCTGCGTCCATCCGATCATCAACATCGGCATATTTACCTTTCACCTCGGCCAACTGATCATTCAGAGATTTGATCTCTCCCTCGAGGGCCGTCTTCAAGGTGTCCCGTTCACTCTGAGTGGCTTGCAGATCAGACCTCAGATCACCCAACTCACTCTCAAGCTTGGTAGAGTTGGATTCAGCCATGGCCACCTTTTCCTCCAGATCCCCAACCTGCCTCTGCAGCTCGAGTAGCTTCTCCTTCGAGCGATCAGCAGACTCAACCTTTTTCTTCAAGTCTTGGTTGTCCGCTTGAAGCTTCCTCTCGTGGCGCGTGACCCTGTTATTATAACAAGAGACTATAGTGGCTAGCTTGTAGGAGACCCTCTGGACAGAACCAGCTAGTTCAGTGAGACTCATATTCTCTATGTCATCGATCATTTTTGGTCCCACTGACTTCTTATAGTCCCTCTGATACGGGGTCAGATAGTCACCCTGGTCACGAGAAGGAAGAGGAGAGGACCGGTGCCCCGAACGAATGCTGACCTCAGAACTCTTGTCAGCAGTTCTATCCCCATTGCTCTTGCGAGGTGGTGGAGGGGGCAGAGCAGGAGCTGAAGCCTTGGAAGCGCCAGTACTGATTTTCTTTGGAGGTGGAGGAGGATTGCTGGAGCTGCTCTGGACTCGGCTACGTTTCCTGGTCATCGCACTAAGGATCTTGTTGTCCATTCCTGCAGCTATGTCCACTAAGCCCGAGCCGACCAAGTTCGTTGGTGACAGAAGGTCTTGGCAGGTAGAGGTGTTCACTGTTGTGCAAATTTTATTGAACTCGCAAGCGCACGAATCTGTTATAGTATAGACTAATGGTGACGAGTGTCGATCCCACGAGGAGGTGGATTTTAATTATATATAGAATTAATTTAGTGAATGGGTGATTGGATTTGTGGTGGAAATAATTTGGAATATGCTAAAACTTAAATTAAAATGGCAAGAATAAATTATAAAATTGGAATTGAAATGGCAAGAATAAATTGAAGAGAATTCTATTAAAATGACGTATTTGGGTATCTGGATCCGTATCAACATGCATCATGGGCTAAATATTCCTTATTAATACCAATTAAATCATGAGAGGGGAATCCACACCTCATGAACCACGCTCTAATAAATATGGTGCTAAGGGCTTACCGTGCCAAATAATAATAACCTTATACTAGGGAGCCGGTGAAACCAGGGCAGTACTAGACAATATTAGTATTATTTATCAACGAAAAGTCAAAACATCCACAAAAACTAGAGGGGAAGAGAAAATAAATTTACCAAATCAAGCCCATGACACATGTTGAGACTTCACCTTTAACCCAAGCTTGAAAGAAAATTAGCCACTCATAGTTGAACTAGGGGCAAAATGGGAATTTATTAAAATATATAGAAAATACAAGATGGAGAGAGAATTACAGAAAATAGAGTCCAAAAATGGATTCAGAGGTGCCAAAATAAGGGGGGAGGCCCCCTTTTTATAGATACATCGAGTAAATCATGGCCATCGGATTAAAAACAGTTTGGACGCTCAGGATTTCGCCACATCATCAGTCAACAGTAAAGTCAACAGTACGCGTGAACAGTACGCGGTTCGGCCACTATTTGCACAGTAACGCGGTTTACACACGGGTTAAACAGTAACGCGGTTTGCACAGTAAATAATCCCCTGTGTTGCATGCACCGTACGCGCAGTTTTTGGTCCACTAATATGCTGCCACGTCACCATAAACAGTACATAAGAATTTTAGTCCAATAGGATCATGACACCTCATCGGTCAATGCCACGTCATCGGTCAATGCCACGTCATCGATCCGTCTATGTGAACAGTGCCGTGAACAGTAACGTAGACGGTACCCGTACATGTGAATAGTACCGTACATGTGAACAGTGCCATTTTTCCTTTTATGCTCCTCCTAAGGTTTTCGACCGTCCTAAGTTCAAAAATGATGTCCGTTTTGCCATCTGATCTCTCGTTTATTGTGAAATGACTATGATGCCCCTAAAATAGATAAAATACTTAATTAAAATAAAACACACATAATTAAATTACAAGAAACTTAAACACATAAAAGTAAGGGTTGTTAGTAATACTTGATATGTAAAATAACGATTTTCTCCTTTATAAATATGCATTTTCTAACACTCAACACACCCCCCAACCAGCTTATTGCTAGTCCCTAGCAAATAAAGCGAAAACAAAATTCAAAAATGATTTTTTTTTAACACTCTTGTTTATTCAATCAGATTAATGATAACAATCAAATGAAAGTATAAGCATTATCTCAAGTCTAAAGAAACATCACATCCATATCAACCATCCACATGAATTAGTCCAGTAGACTTTGTCGTAGCTACCTTCAAGAATGATATGTCAAACTCCAAAATCTCACTGGAAATAGTGACACTCTCATCAAAGAAATTAAACCCAATAAAAATAGTCACTCCAATAAATGGTAATTGAGAGAAAATAATCAAGAAATAATATCACATGCTCTCACCAAGATGAAAGAAATATGCCCTCAATTTAGAAATAATACGATCTCAAGTCAAATAAAAATGCTAGTCAACCCAATTTATTTATTTATTTATTTATTTTTTATGCATCACTACATCCTTTTAGCCCATATAACTAGCTTCTACTTCAGACTATAGTTCCCTAAAATCAAGAAGGACTTTTATTAGGACGTAGCGTAGGCTAGGGACATGGCTCACAAAGAAGGAAAATAAGGAAAACAAAATATATGTTTGAGAAAAATGCAGAGAGATTTTTTTTTTTTTTAAATTGCAAGGTGGATTTCACCGATTGTTTTTTTTTTTGAAGCAACAAAATTTTTTTCTCTTTTTTTTTTTTTTTTAGAAACAACAATTTTTTTTTAAACTAGGCATAACTTCACTATACAAAATGTTTATTTATATTTTCTCAAACATAAATAGGTGATGGATTTTGTAAGATATTGGGTAATACTCCAAATCGGAGTGGTTCAAGATAATAAGTTGACAAAGAAAAGGTTTTTTTTTTGTTTTTTTTTAAAGGCTCAAAAGTGCTAACTATGGATATTCATAAAAGGGATGGCTAGAAAGGCTCAAACGGATCAAAGACGGCCTTTCCATCATCTTTTAGGACTCTAAATAATCTTCCATATCTACTAATTAAATGGGCTTCCAAATGTAGCAACACACATTTTTTTTTTCTTTTTTTTTAATTTTTTTTTTTTTTTTTTTTAGGGTTAACTCAAAAGAAATCCAGAGATCGTGTATACAATAATAAACTACTAAGCTGTATAAAGAATGGGCAAAAGGGTTACTCTCCAAGAAAAATAATAGGCTCAAAAACTCACTTGGTATTTATTATGACATGTTCATTCCTTCAAGCAACTCATATTTGTCTTCGACATCAACATGTAGAGTAGCAAACATAGTGTAACATCACTTCAGACTAAAGATAATACAAATACTAAAATTTAAAATCATCATGTCATCCAATGTTAAAACAATTTTTTTTTTTTTAAACAACAGTCTACCCCCCAACCTATTCTAAACGTGAAAGGAAAATATGCATGCAGAAATGTGAAAATGATGCAGAACTAATTAGAAAATGATAGAAAACAATTTTTTTTTTTAACTTAAGAAGATGCGTTTCTAGAGGCACTACACTCTATATTCAGCCATCTTTGACTCAAAAATTTTTGTTTGAAAATGTATATTTATAAAGGAGAAATTAAAAGAAAAAGAAAAATAAACATCAAAACATAATAAAGAAAAAGAAAATATCTGAATTTTTTTTCTTAAATTTTTTTTTTAAACGATGAAGATGCGTTTCTAGAGTTACTACACTCCATATTCAGCCATCTTCAACACAAAAAGTTAGCAACAGTTAGTTTCTACAATAAAAAAAATTAGTAAAAACTTAACCAAAATTCCACAATTGTCGACTATTCCCTCCCCCCAACCAGAACGAAACATTGTCCTCAATGTTTTAAAGGAAAGAAGTAGAGTTTAGAAGACATCACCTGGGTGGTGCAACACATAATGGAATATTTACAGGCGAAGAGTTAAATCTAATTTGTACTTCTTACTGCGGCTACTGTTACCGTCATCATTTGAACGCTCCAACACAAAGCTCCAAGGGCCTGGCTCTGGTTTATAAGCTTGTAACATATCAAGTAGCTCATTAGCAGTGTGAGCACAAATAAAAAGTTTTTTCGCACTGGAAGGAATAAAGTAGCTTTTTATTGCATGGTTAAGAAATGCGATAAAGCCATCATAAAAATTATTGACATTTAACAAACCGATGGGTTTCTGGTGAATGTGCAGATGGGCCCAAGATGCTAGTGTGATAAGTGCCTCTAGTGTTGCAAGATCTCCTGGAAGGAAAATAAAAGCATCAGCGTGATCAAGCATTTCAGTTATTCGTTCTTGCATACCTGAGACGACTAACTCTTCTCCAGTCGTTGAGTCAGACACACTGCCCAAAGATTTTAGGACTCTAGGGATGATGCCTAACACTTGGCTTCCTCTGACAAAAGCAGCTTCTGAGACCAATTTTGATAACCCTCGGTTACCTCCTCCATACACCAAGTGTAATTTTCTCTTTGCTATACTTCGACCAAGATCTATGGCTGCATCAACGAACTCTTTATGTTTGCCATAGGTAAATCCAGAAAGCACACAAATGTTTTTGAATTGTCTACTGGGAGTAGCTGCCATTGGAATATTTCTCAAAAACAATTTGTGAGTGCTTATCAAAAAGTCATATTTAAGAATCTTGGTGACAGTGGATCACAACTGTGTATGAGGTGGCATGTCAGTGTCAAATAACTCGTAAAGCACATGGCTCGATAGTCAAAAAGTAAACAGTAAAAACAAACAGTAATAAAATTATTAAAGACAATAATGCAAATGATAAAACAACAGTGAAATGAAATAAAATAACAATAAAGTAAAAGGATATTTACAGGTAGTTGCGACTGTGACTCACATCTTCCTCTGGTTTTACGTCCAGAAACGGCTTGAACGCCCTCTATGGGTCGAGGATAGGCTTCCCATCTAGTTTTCTTATAAACTGGCAAACATGGTCTTTTATAGACAGATTCCCGAGACTATATCGTGCATGCTCTTTCTGGAATAATGGCCATAACTGGAGAATCGCTCCTTGCACATATCCACTGGGATGCGTTTCAAGAGACAGAAGGATATCATCCAATGACTCCTTATTCAAGCCATCCCTAATGAATTGAATCTTATCTTCTCTGTTATCAGAAACCATTCCTAACGAACATCGGTTTTTATTGCAACTCATTATGGCACACTTATGACAAGCAACAGAAATTCTTCGAGCTCGTCGTTTTCTTGCATAATTTCCTTTTCCACAACCAGGCATGTATGCAATAAATTTTGGAGGTAACTCACCTGCCAATCGTACTTTCGCCTCGATTAACCAACGGATGTCAGCAGGTATGTTATTCCTCATGAGCAATCGCATGTGTTCGGACCGAGCTTTATAGATCGTAAGAAGGGCATTCTGAGGGAGTGAAGGGAATCCCTTGTGAAGCTTTGCTAGAATCTCGGTTCTGTCCATACCTTCGCCTCAGAATATCAGTTATTATGGGAAACTGAAGTAACCGACTTGATTGTCACGGAGTACCGTTATCCGCCACTTTACCGGGGTAACAAACTAAAGCACATAAACAGAAAAACAAATTAAAACACACAAAGAAAATTAAAATCGTCCTCTTATTGAATTTACCTCAAGCTCCAACTGGATGTCGTAAACACCTCTCTCAATATTTCTGAGTTGGCTTTCTAAATCCTCAACATAGGCTACTAACTCTGGTGGTTGTAGAGCCCAAATGCGATGTGTTTTACAAGATTGAATCTGCCTTTTGAGATGAGTTTTGATACGTTGAAGTGGTTTAAGAATGTTCAGGAGGAACGATTTACGTGTGGCACTCATGATTAATAATGATAAGAGAAAACTTAATGGTAAAACAAACACACTTATGCAAAAATAAATTTCAATTAGCAAAAGAATAATAAAAAGAAAGAAAAAGATCAAACCACCGAAAAGAAAAAAATCAATTCAAATCTGGTGGGTCACTCAAGTTTATTTCGGTGTCTTCTCCATGTGGTTGGTACTCTAGATATGGCTTTAATCTTTGACAATTAACTTTAAACGTGACACCATTCTTTGGGTCCTTAATTTCAATTGCCCCATGTGGAAAAACAGTATGAACAATAAATGGACCAGACCAACGAGAGCGTAACTTACCTGGGAATAGGTGCAAGCGAGAGTTGAATAAAAGTACTTTCTGACCTGGAGTGAAAGATTTTCTCATAATATGCTTGTCATGAAAGACTTTCATTCGTTGCTTGTAAATCTTGGCATTTTCGTATGCATCATTGCGAATTTCTTCAAGTTCTACCAGTTGAAATCTTCTTTCTGAGCTGGCTTACTGCATGTCAAAATTGAATTTCTTGATAGCCCAATATGCACGATGCTCGAGTTCCACAGGTAGGTGGCAAGCTTTTCCATACACTAGCCTGTAAGGTGACATCCCAATCGGGGTCTTAAAAGCCGTTCTATATGCCCATAATGCGTCATCAAGTCTTAATGACCAATCATTTCTGTCCGGCCTCACCGTCTTTTCTAATATGTGCTTTATTTCTCGATTGGAGATCTCCACTTGGCCACTGGTTTGCGGATGATATGGGTCGCCACTTTATGAGTGATTGAATACTTTGTCAAAAGAGCCTTGAATGCTTTATTACAAAAGTGGGCACCACCATCACTGATTATTGCTCGAGGGAATCCAAAGCGCGAAACAATGTTGCTTTTAAAAAATCCTATCACCACCTTGTGATCATTGGTTCTGCATGGAATTGCTTCTACCCATTTCGATACGTAGTCAACAGCAACCAATATGTATTGATGGCCAAAAGAAGGGGGAAAGGGTCCAATGAAGTCGATACCCCATACGTCAAAAATCTCAACCACTAAAATTGGATTTAGTGGCATCATGTTCCTCCGTGTAATACTCCCCATTCGTTGACACCTATCACATGAAGAACAGAAAGTGTAAGCATCTCGAAATATAGTTGGCCAATAGAAACCACATTGTAAAACTTTTGTACCTGTTTTCTTAGCACTGAAAGGGCCTCCACAAGCTTGTTCATGGTAGAATGAAAGAATATTCTGAATTTTACTTTCTGGGACACATCGTCTGACAATTTGATCTGCACAATACTTGAACAAATACGGGTCATCCCAAAAGAAATGCTTTATTTCTGCAAAGAATTTAGCCTTGTCTTGCTTGGTCCAATGCTCTGGAAGTTTACCTGTAACAAGATAATTAACTATATCAGCATACCAAGGTAATACTTCTACACTCATTAATTGTTCATCTGGAAATGACTCATTCAATGTTAATGGCTCTGTAATTGTGTCAAAATGGAGACGAGAGAGATGGTCTGCCACAACATTTTCTGTGCCCTTTTTATCTTTGAATTCCAAGTCAAATTCCTGCAAAAGTAACACCCAACGAATTAGTCTAGCTTTTGCATCTTTCTTTGTAAGAAGGTATTTAAGAGCAGCATGATCTGTGAATACAATTATTTTACAACCAATGAGATAGGATTAAAATTTTTCCAATGCAAACACTACTGCTGGCATTTCTTTTTCAGTAGTTGAATAGTTCAACTGTGCATCATTCAATGTCATACTAGCATAGTAAATAACATGGGGAATCCGATCAACTCTTTGTCCTAATACCGCTCCTACTGCATAATCAGATGCATCACACATGAGCTCAAATGGTAAGCTCCAGTTTGGGGGCTGAATGATGGGTGATGTTGTCAACAATTGCTTTAATTTCTCAAAAGCCACAAGACATGAATCATTAAAGATAAAAGGTACATCCTTAGCAAGTAAATTGCATAAGGGTCTAGAAACTTTGCTAAAATCTTTAATGAAACGTCTATAGAAACCAGCATGCCCAAGGAAAGATCTTACTTCTCTGACTGTTTTGGGTGGAGGAAGATTAGAAATAAGATCCACCTTGGCTTTGTCAACCTCAATACCTTTGCTCGAAATGATGTGACCGAGAACAATACCTTGTTTTACCATAAAATGGCACTTCTCCCAATTTAAGACCAAGTTCTTCTCGATACATCTCTGCAGAACTAGTGTTAGATGGCGTAAACATTGATCAAACGAGTCACCAAAGACAGAAAAATCATCCATAAAGACCTCAAGGAATCGTTCAACCATATCAGAAAAAATGCTCAACATGCATCGTTGAAATGTAGCAGGTGCATTACATAATCCAAATGGCATCCTCCTATATGCAAAAGTGCCAAAAGGGCAAGTGAAAGTGGTTTTCTCTTGATCTTTTGGTGCTATGGGAATCTGATTGTATCCTGAATAGCCATCTAGAAAGCAATAAAATTCATGGCCTGCTAATCTATCAAGCATTTGATCGATGAATGGTAAAGGAAAATGGTCTTTACGTGTGACAGAATTCAATTTTCTATAATCAATGCATACACGCCATCCTGTATTTACTCTAGTTGGTATCAATTCATTATCGGCATTCGTAACTACAGTGACTCCTGACTTTTTAGGGACAACTTGTACAGGACTGACCCATGAACTATTAGAAATGGGGTAAATGATACCTGCGTCTAATAACTTAAGGACTTCTGTTCTAACCACTTCTTTCATATTATGATTCAACCGACGTTGCATTTCCCTAGTAGATTTAGCATTTTCATCAAGGTGAATGTAATGCATGCAGTCTACTGGGTTTATACCTTTTATATCCGCTATGGTCCATCCTAATGCTCCTTTGTGCTCTTTTAAAACATCCAACAACTTACTTTTTTGTTCGTCATTTAGGGATGATGAGATGATTACCGGCATAATACTTTCTTCCCCCAAAAATGCATATTCCAAAGTGTTGGGCAATGGTTTGAGCTCGAGTTTCGGTGGTGATTCTGATGATGGGATGAGTTTCTTCTCTGATGGTGCTAACTGTTCAACTCTTGACTTCCATTTATTAGTGTCCATGGATGGTGCTGAGTCAAGTAAGGCGTTGACCTCATCGACCGATCTGTCAATATCAAAATCCAAACCAAAGTGAGTTAAACATGTTTGTAAAGGATCATCACTAAGGTTTGAAACAAAATTGTCATCAACTAATGCTTCAATTAAATCCACATCAACAATTCCATCATCTGCATTGTGACGTTGTTTGGCAATGTTGAAGATATTCAGCTCCATAGTCATATTGCCGAAAGACAACTGCATATTTCCAGTCCTGCATTGAATATGAGCATCCGCAGTTGCCAAGAAAGGTCGGCCTAGAATAATGGGGATGTGCTTCCTTGAATCCTGTATTGGTTGAGTGTCAATTACAATGAAATCAACAGGAAAATAAAACTTGTCTACCTGGATAAGCACGTCCTCCACAATACCACGAGGTATTTTCGTGGACCGATCTGCAAGCTGTAACACCACTGGAGTTGGGTGTAATTCTCTAAGTCAAAGTTTCACGAAAACAGAGTAAGGCAAAAAATTTACACTAGCTCCTAAATCCAATAAAGCATTCTCAATTGTGTGGTTCCCTATGCTACATGAAATAGTGGGGGAGCCTGGGTCTTTGCATTTTAAAGGAATTTTATGTTGGAGTATAGAACTAACGTTTTCTGTTAAAAATGCCTTCTTTTGAACATGCATGTTTGTCTTTTTAGTACACAGGTCTTTAAGAAACTTGGCATAAGATGGAACTTGTTTAATAACATCAAGCAATGGGATGTTAACACTTACCTGTTTGAAGATTTCGAGAATCTCACCTGTGGATTTTCCATTCTTTCCTTTAGCTAACCTCTGAGGAAATGGAGCTTTGGGAACATATTCTCGTGGGTTGGTGTCTTCTTTCTCCTCTGGTGACGATTCCTCAACATTCACAGGTACAATTTGATTTTCTTTTGTCACCGGCATCTCCACTTTATTGTCGACTTCTTTTCCTTTTCGCAAGGTCATGACGGCTTTGACCTCTCCATGCTGCTGTGGTGAACTAGTACTTGCTTCATGCACTCCTTCAGGGTTAGGCACTGGTTGACTTGGAAATTTACCTTTCTCAACAGTCATTGCCAAGGTCTGAACTGAAGAAGCAAGTTGTCCCACCATCGTTTCTAGGCTTGAAACTGATTGAGCTTGTGAGTTGAAGCTCGCTCTCAACTCATTTCGTAGTCCATCAATAGTGCGGTTCTGTTGCTCAATCGTGGAGTGAGTAACATTCCTGAAATTTTGGAATGCATCCTCCCATAGTCTGGGTTGAGAGTAGTTCTGGTTCTGATTGAATGGTCTAAATGGGGGCTGAGAGGCTTGAGGATTTTGAGGAATTGGTTGCATTGGTGGAACTGGAGCTGCTGGTCCATTCTGTTGGAATCCTTGAGACCATGAAAAATTGGGGTGGTCTCTCCATCCAGGGTTATATGTGTTGGAGTATGGGTTGTAATTCGATGGTTTTCTCATTACACCTATGGCATTGGCTTGATCTGAGTATGAGTCATGGTCATGTGGCTCTGTTGATTTAGCAGTCGATAACGATGCTATTTGTCGAGCGAGACCTTCAACCATCTCCTTGACTTCTTTGATTCCTGAAGTTGACTCACCAATGTGAACCTCATTTACTCCCTTAATCTTTCTAGTATTCCTGAGTGATCGACTCCGTTGTTGGGAATTATCTGCTTGTCGCTGGAAGAATTCCCAAATCTCTGATGCACTTTTTGACATTAGCTCTCCTCCACTTGTCGCCATTAGCCATTCTTGCACATTCGGCAATAAGCCCTCCAAAAAGTATTGGCATTGGTGCCATTTCTCGTACCCATGATGTGGACACTTCAAGAGTAGCCCATTGAATCGCTCCCATGTTTCGAAAAACTGCTCGTCATCTCTCTGGGTAAACTCCGAGATTTCCCTGCGAATAGTATTGGTTTTATGCACTGGGAAATATTTATTTAAAAATTTTGTAACCATTTGTTCCCATGATGAAATGCTATTAGCAGGCAATGTATTAAGCCATGAACGAGCTCTATCCTTTAAAGAAAATGGGAATAATCTGAGTTTTACATCATCATCTGAAAAATTCTCATATTTAAATGTTTGACAAATTGCGTGAAAATCATTCAGATGATTATATGGGTCCTCATTTTCTAGGCCATAAAATGTGGGGAGACAATTTAGCACACTAGGTTTTAGTTCAAAGCTCCTAGCAGCTACATTTGGATACCTTATACATGATGTACTCAAATTAGCTAAAGGACTAAAGTAGTCCTTAAATGGCCTCTCCTGTGGTGCTTGTAAATCCATTTTATTTTTAATGCTTTTGTGTGTGCGAAGTGTTTTCTCTAATTCAAGGTCTATAGGTTCAAGATTAGGTAATAATGACCTACGACCATGCATGCAAAATAAATAAAATAAAAATAAAGATGGGAACAAAACAAATAAAAATAAAGAAGAGGGAGAAATTACAATACTAACCTTATGGCGCTATTACAACCTTACTATAAAAATACACAAAAATACATGAAATAAATTAACTAAAAAAAATTACAAAGAAAAATAAATTGAAAATTAAATTACAGAATTTTAAAGAAAAGAAAAAGAAAAGAAATACTAACCTTTAAATGTAGATTCACCCCTTTTTTTTCTTTTTTTTTTTTAAAAAATACAAGCAAATAATTAAATGGAAATATTCACAAAAATTAATTCTATGAATTAAAATTACTTACCTCCCCGGCAACGGCGCCAAAAACTTGTTGTGCAAATTTTATTGAACTCGCAAGCGCACGAATCTGTTGTAGTATAGACTAATGGTGACGAGTGTCGATCCCACGAGGAGGTGGATTTTAATTATATATAGAATTAATTTAGTGAATGGGTGATTGGATTTGTGGTGGAAATAATTTGGAATATGCTAAAACTTAAATTAAAATGGCAAGAATAAATTATAAAATTGGAATTGAAATGGCAAGAATAAATTGAAGAGAATTCTATTAAAATGACGTACTTGGGTATCTGGATCCGTATCAACATGCATCATGGGCTAAATATTCCTTATTAATACCAATTAAATCATGAGAGAGGAATCCACACCTCATGAACCACGCTCTAATAAATATGGTGCTAAGGGCTTACCGTGCCAAATAATAATAACCTTATACTAGGGAACCGGTGAAGCCAGGGCAGTACTAGACAAGATTAATATTATTTGTCAACGAAAAGTCAAAACATCCACAAAAACTAGAGGGGAAGAGAAAATAAATTTACCAAATCAAGCCCATGACACATGTTGAGACTTCACCTTCAACCCAAGCTTGAAAGAAAATTAGCCACTCATAGTTGAACTAGGGGCAAAATGGAAATTTATTAAAATACGTAGAAAATACAAGATGGAGAGAGAATTACAGAAAATAGAGTCCAAAAATGGATTCAGAGGTGCCAAAATAGGGGGGGAGGCCCCCTTTTTATAGATACATCGAGTAAATCATGGCCATCGGATTAAAAACAGTTTGGACGCTCAGGATTTCGCCACGTCATCAGTCAACAGTACGCGTGAACAGTACGCGGTTCGGCCACTATTTGCACAGTAACGCGGTTTACACACGGGTTAAACAGTAACGCGGTTTGCACAGTAAATAATCCCCTGTGTTGCATGCACCGTACGCGCAGTTTTTGGTCCACTAATATGCTGCCACGTCACCATAAACAGTACATAAGAATTTTAGTCCAATAGGATCATGACACCTCATCGGTCAATGCCACGTCATCGGTCAATGCCACGTCATCGATCCGTCTATGTGAACAGTGCCGTGAACAGTAACGTAGACGGTACCCGTACATGTGAATAGTACCGTACATGTGAACAGTGTCATTTTTCCTTTTATGCTCCTCCTAAGGTTTTCGACCGTCCTGAGTTCAAAAATGATGTCCGTTTTGCCATCTGATCTCTCGTTTATTGTGAAATGACTATGATGCCCCTAAAATAGATAAAATACTTAATTAAAATAAAACACACATAATTAAATTACAAGAAACTTAAACACATAAAAGTAAGGGTTGTTAGTAATACTTGATATGTAAAATAACGATTTTCTCCTTTATAAATATGCATTTTCTAACACTCAACATTCACCAGAGCAGTTTCCACCTGGAGCAGTTTCCCTCTGCGCCTCTCCCACGATGTTTCCTACAATTTCTAATTCGAGGGAAGGTGAAGTGGCTACGGGACGGGGGTTGTCAGGGGTATTCCTAGGACTGAAGGGACCTACATCGTGGGAGAGGTGCAGAGGGTCACTGGGTCCAAACAAGTGGGAATATGAATTCTCTACTTCTTCGTCACTCTCAACTACAATCCTTTTTCCCCTCCGGTTGGACATATCGAAGTTTAAAAAAGGGGGAACACAAAAATCTGAGTATATGGACACAAAGGCAAACACAGAATCCACAACACAACTCAATCAACAACAACCAGAGAAAGGCTTGAAGGCTATACCTGAGATACACTAGTACTGATGATGTTGCAGCAACGGAGGAAAGATCCAGCAGGATGGAGATCTCAAACGCAGGAAATTTGAGCGAAATATGAAGAGGTCATCTTACGAAGGAAAAGCAAAAGAGTAAAGCAAAAATGACTTTAACCTAGGGATTTGAAGTGAAAAGGGGGAAACGGAAACGTTTGAAATGATGGGAGTGCCAGCTCATTCACCGTTTTTCGAGGATGGATATCCCGTCGTTTCAAATTTCAAATACGAAGAATCTGGAATTGCCACGTTAATAACTGACCTAAGAGGCCAGACGAAGCGCCAACCCAGATGTGCAATGAACCTGTTTACAAAAGCCCATGCTCAGGTCAGAATCTCCCCTGACAAAAAATGAGAAGTACCCTGGATTGGTGAGATCCAACTCTCAAGTTTCTACTCTCAACTCGTTTCATTCACGCGACTAGAAACTGGGGGACTGGTGTTAAGTCAATGAGAGCACCAGCTCGGCCATGCCATCTTTCCCACCCCGGCATGATTCACCTCGGTCAGATAGTACGAGCAGAGCATCGGAACAAAGGCCGACTAGGGGAGACTGTCAGCCAGAAGAGCGTGCCGACCAGAGACATGTGCCGAGCAGACACCCACTCCCCAAAATACGGGAACACGATCTCACGAAATCGCGATAGTTGCGTCATGCCCAGAACCGTTGAGAGAGACACGGTGTCTCATGTTTGCACGCAATATGGCGGTTAGAGTCCCGTGAGGAGTGGCTACTACCCGAAATAGGGGGAGATGAAGGGCAAATGGAAACGTGGGACAGCGGCTATAAAAGAGGAAGAAATCAATGAAGAAGGGGACGAAAGAAAAGAGGGAGAAGGGAAAACTCTGCCAAAATATAGCCAAGTTATTTGCTATCATAAATTGGAAGACCATTCAAAGTAATTCTCGAATCCTTAGTCACATTGTTTTCCCGTAAACACCTTGATCTAACTTAAGCATCAGAGGGTTTACGCCGACAAAACCACCGGCGTCTCTGATCCATATTTATGAGTGCAAGTTTCCGATTCCTGAGGTTAGAACAATTGTCGGAGCAAAACAAATTCAGTATTTAGTTTACTAGTTACGTACTCGTTGGTGGAAAAATCTGGTCGGGCATAAGGCGAGCAGATTTCAGCATCAACAGGAGACATGTGCCAAAAGATAACCTATGTGTGCATACCCCAAGGCCTATTGCTTACGAATCTAAGACAATTGCTACTTACAACATAGGGACAATTTCCCAAGCATAGGACTCGTGCAACTAACTTAAAAAGGAGTCAACCTACCATGCAGCGCTGTATCTGATACAGCGCATGCATAGAACCGATACAACTGGTTTTTAACCGGATAATATAATGAAAATTATATTTTTTATTTGTTTTTAATGTGAAAAAATTATGAAAAATTTTGAAAAAAAGATAAAATTGTAATTAAATGAGGAAAAATATTGCAATAATTTTAAATTTAAAAATAGTACAAAAAATATAAAAAAATATAAATATACCATAAAATGATTTTATTCCTACTTATTTTGTCACATTTCAATATTTATAATGCATATTTCAAGTTTACTTTTTAATTCCTATTTTTCGTGGTGCTTTATCTAAATTTTGGTACGTTGTTCCAACTCATTTTCCCACTAGTTTTTGGTTCTATATATCCACTCTTTTCATTAACTTCCAACTTTTTAGATGAATATTTCAAGTTTATTTTTAGATTTCTATATTCTGTTAGACTTTATCTAGTTATTACTAAGTTGTTCCAATTTATTTTTCCACCACTTTTTGGTTCAACATTCCTATTATTTTTATTGAATTCCAACATTTTGGATAAATATATCAAGTTTAGTTTTTAAATCTCTACTTCTCATTTGAATTTATTAAATTCTTGGTAAATTATTTCAATTTTTGGGTTAACTTCTTCAACTCTTGTTCTCACCATTTTTTAGTTCTATATTCCTAATATTTTTATTGAATTCCAAAATTTTGTTTAGATATTTCAAGTTCAATTTCTAGATCCCTACTTTCCGTTGCAATTTATCAAATTTTGGTAAGCTGTTTCAATTCATTTTTCTATTAGTTATTAGTTCTATATTTCTAGTTCTTTCATTAAATTTCTAATTTTTAGGTTAATATTTCAAGTTTATTTTTAATCTCTATATTCTGTTAGACTTTATCTAGTTATTACTAAGTTGTTCCAATTTATTTTTTCACCACTTTTTGGTTCAATATTCCTACTCTTTTTATTGAATTCCAATATTTTAGGTAAATGTATCAAATTTACTTTTTGGATCCCTACTTCACATTTAAATTTATCAAATTATTGTTAAGTTATTTTAACTCTTAGGTTAATTTTTTCCACTTTTATTTCCACCACTTTTTGGTTCTATATTTCCACTCTTTTCATTGAATTCTAACATTTTGTTTGGATATTTCAGGTTCATTTTCTAGATCTCGATTGGTTGTTAAACTTTATCAGATTCTTGTTAAGTTCTTCAAACTTTTAAGTCATGCTCTTCAACTCTTGTTTTCACCATTTTTTGGTTCTATATTTCTACTATTTTTACGTAATTTCAATATTTTTTTTCAAATGTTTCAAGTTTATTTCTTGATCCCTACTTCTTGTTGGATTTATCATATTCTTAGTAACTCATTCTAAATTTTAGGTTAACCTCTTCAACTCTTTTTTCCACTATTTTTTGATTTTATATTCCTACTCTTTTCATTGAATTCCAATATTTGCCATAGATGTTTCAAGTTCATTTTTTAAATCCCTATTTATTGTTGAAGTTTATCAAGTTATTGGTAAGTACTTACAACTTTTGGGTTAAACTCTTCAATTGTTATTCCCACAACTTTTTGGTACTATATTTCTATTCTTTTCATTTAATTCCAATATTTTAGGTAAATATACCCAGTTCAGTTTTTAGATCCCTACTTTCTGTTAAAATTTATCAAATTCTTTGTAAGTTGTTCCAACCTTCGAGTTAACCTCTTCAACTTTTATTCCCATCAAATTTTGGTTCAATATTTTTACTCTTTTTATTGAATTCCAACATCTGGGTGAATGTTTCAAGTTTATTTTTAAGATATCTATTTTTCATTGGAATTTATCAAACTCTTGTTAAGTCATTCCAACTTCTGGGTTATGCTTTTGCACTCATTTTTCCACCATTTATTGATTCTATATTCCTACTCTTTTTATTAATTCCAACATTTGGGTAAATATATCAAGTTATGTTTTCAAACCCCTGCTTTCCATTAAAATTTATCAAATTCTTTGTCAGTTGTTCCAACTTTTTGGTCAACGTTTTCAACTTATGTTCTCACCAAATTTTGGTCCTATATTCGTACTTTTTTTTTTATTGAATTCCAATATTTGAGTACATGTTTCAAGTTTATTTTTTAGTTCTCTACTTTCATTATAATTTATTAAATTCTTGTCAAGTTGTTTCAATTTCTGTGTTAAGCACTTCCACTCATTTTCCTACCATATATTGGTTCTATATTCTTACTCTTTTAATTGAATTTCAATATTTTATGTGGACGTTTCAAGTTTATTTTTCATATCATTCACTGTTGGAATTTATCATATTATTGGTAGATACTTACAAATTTTTGGTTAAATTCTTCAAATATTATTATCATCACATTTTGGCTATATATTCCTACTGTTTTTTACTAAATTCCAATATTCTGGGTTAATATTTCAAGTTCATTTTTAAGATCCCTATTTGTCATTGGAATTCATCAAATTCTTTGTAAGTTGTTCCGACTATTGTGTTAACCTCTTCAACTTTTTTTTCCACGATACTATATTTCTACTATTTTTATTGAATTCCAACATTTAGGTGAATGTTTTAAGTTCATTTTTCGGATCTCGACTTTTCATTGGAATTTATCAAATTCTTATCAAGTTATTCCAACTTTTAAGTTTTGCTCTTCCACTCATTTTTCTATCATTGTTTGGTTCTATATTCTCAATATTTGTATTGAATTCTAATATTTTGATTAGATGTTTCAAGTTTATTTTTTGTAGTCCTACTTTTTGTTAATAAATTTCAACTTTATTTTCAGAATTTTTTTGTTACATATTCCTACTCTTTTAAGTGAATTCCAATATTTTGGCTGACGGTCCAATTTTACTTCATAAATTCATACTTTCCATTATATTTTTTCAACTTTTGAGTAAATTATTCTCACTTTTAAGTTAAGTTATTCCTACTCTTTTTCACCTTACAATGGTTTTATGTTCCTATTATTTTCATTATATTCCAACACTATAGATACATGTTCCATTTCCTTTTTTAACTAATACTAATATTACTTTTTTAAAATAACAACAATATCAGTAAGGCCAATTATATATAACCCCTTATTATTTTAACAAATATCAATTTACTATACAATATTGAATTTTTTTTTATTGCAACCCTTTATCATTTCCAACATTTTGGGTCTTTAATTTAAGTTCTTTTTTTTTTAAATCTTCATTACTTTATGAGTTCTTCTGAACTTGAATGTATATGTACTTAAGCTTTTAATCTTTATACATATTTATTATCATTTAATCATTTTAATTAATAGTATTTAGTTATATTTAAAATAAACCATATTTATTTATCTTTAAAATAAAATAATCAAGAATTAAGATTTTTTTTAATTCGAATTAAATTTTTACCACTCGATTTTCTTTTCAAATTAGTTTTATTAATTTCTAATGACTTCAAAAAATATTTATGTTATTAATTATAAATATTAGTATATTATACTTGGATTATTACCACTATTATTATAATTACTACAAGGCTATGGCTACTTTGGAGTTGCTCTAAGGTAGAGCACAAATTATAACCACATACATAAAGTGATAAATGGTAAAAAAAACTCATTATAACTTTGATCGTATGGTTATGAAAGGGTGCCTACCTTAGAGCGGTTCCAATATAGCCGGACCTCTACTACAATCATGAGATTTTTTAACAACATTTTTTCTTATAATGAGCATTCTTCCTTTTCATTTTTAAATATGTATATAATTTTTAATTTATAAAATAAGTTCTTCAATTTTCAAGACTTAGTGAAAATAATTTTCAGAAATTTATTATGGCCAATAGGTACAATGAAAATCTAACATCATAGTAAGGACACTTTGTAATATGATTTTGCATGTTTAATTAATTTATCTTTTTCAAATGGTCTTTTTTACTCATAAATTTATTGGCATTTATTTACAAATAAATTATAATATTGTACTAATTTATCGGATGCGCTTAAAAATACACAAGACCAGAATATGTAACAATAATTGCCCAGCCTACATTCCTTTAATTTCTACAAATGCACTCCTTGATACAAGTGTAAAGTCCTCAATCTTGCTCAAAAAATTTTACATGCCATCAATAAAATTTTCAAGTCATTTTTAATTGCAACCCTTTATCATTTTTAACACTTTGGATCCATAATCTAACTCTTTTTTTTTTATTCTTGAGATCTCTTAAACTTGATTGTATATATACTTGAGCTTTTAGTCTTTATACATATTATTCTCATTTTATCATTTTAATTGATTATTTTTAGTTATCCTTGAAATAAATTAATGTATTTATTTCCATCTTTCTCTTTACTTTTTAAAATAATTTCTTTAATTTTTCAAAACTTCAACAATAAATAAAAAATAATATGTAAGAGTGCATGCAATTGTTATGCTTCTCAAAAACTTTATTTTTCAAAAAAATATTTTTTAAAAGTTACGACAGTATATGTTATAAAAATATTTTATCTTTTTTTTTTCTTTTCCTTGGGATCAATTGACAGGATGAGATTTCTTTAAGTTAAATTTATTTATACTTAGCTTTTGATCTAAAATAATTGTATTTATATACCTTAGACTAAAATAAATCAAGAATTGATTTTTTTTGAATTCGTATAAAATTTTACCAATCTAGTTTCTTTTCAAAATAGTTTTCTTAATTTCTTATTACTTCAACCAAAAATTTATTTTATTAATTACAAATATTATAATATTATACTTGTATTACTACTATTACGATTATTTATTTTTTCTGTTGCTACAGTTATTTTTATTACTCTCAAGCCTCATGAGATTTGTTGAGAACAATTTTTTTTTTGTTTATAATGAGTACCACTCTTTTTTCTAATGCATGTATATAATTTTCAATATATAAAATAAGTTCTTGAATTTTTCAAGACTTGGCTAAATAATTTTTAAAAGCTTATTATGGTCAATATAACATTAGGAAAATAAAAAAAATTAATATTTTGGGTTAGATTCCAAGTAATTTTAATTTCTCATTGGATGAGTTCCTAATTTTCGTTAGATTTTCTCGCTTATTGTTTCAAATGTTTCATCTAATTATTCCTCTAGTTTTGTGTTGAATATTCCCATTAACTTGGACAGATTGCAATTATTTGGGTTAAGTACTAAATTTATTTTTGGTTAAATAAGTCCCTAATTTTGGTTATATTTTCTCTATTGTGGATTTATATGCTTCAATATTTATTTCACTAGTTTTGTGTTCAATATTGCAATTAACTGGGTAAGATTTCAGTTATTTGGGTTAAATACCGAAATAATTTTTTTTGTTAGATTAGTTCCTGATTTTGATTAAACTTTTTCATATTTAGGTTCACATGTTTCAAATTATTAGTCAACTAGTTTTGTGTTAGGTATTCTTACTAAGTTCGTTCAATACCAATATTTTGGGTTAGATTCCAAGTAACGTTCATTTCCCGTTGGATTAGTTCCTAATTTTCGTTAGATTTTCTCGCTTATTAGTTCAAATGTTTCATCTAACTATTCCTCTAGTTTTGTATTAAATATTCCTATTAACCTGGACAGATTCCAATTATTTGGGTTAAGTACCAAATTTATTTTTCATAATTTTATTTTTAGTTGAATAAGTCCCTAAATTTGGTTACACTTTCTCTCTTATGGGTTTATATGTTTCAATTATTATTCCACTAATTTTGCGTTCAATATTCTAATTAACTTGGTAAGATTTCAGTTATTTGGGTTAAATACCGAAATAAACTTTTTTTGGGTTAAATTTCTTCTTGATTTTGGTTAAGCTTTTTCATATTTAGGTTCACATGTTTCAAATTATTAGTCCATTAGTTTTATGTTATGTATTCCTACTAAGTTCATTCAATATCAATATTTTTGGTTAGATTTTGAGTAATTTTCATTTCCCGTTGGATGAGTTCCTAATTTTCGTTAGATTTTCTCGCTTATTGGTTCAAATGTTTCATCTAATTATTCCTCTAGTTTTGTATTGAATATTCCCATTGACTTGGACAGATTCCAATTATTTGGGTTAAGTACTAAATTTATTTTTCATAATTTTATTTTTGGTTAAATAAGTCCCTAATTTTAGTTATACTTTCTCTCTTGTGGGTTTATTTATTTCAATTATTATTCCACTAGTTTTGCATTTAGTATTCCAATTAACCTGGTAAAATTTCATTTATTGGGGTTAAATACCAAATTTTTGTGTGTTACGAAAAACAATAATATTAATAAGGTGAATTATGTCTGACCCCTTACTATTTTAGTAAATATCAACTTACCATATAATATTGAAAAATCTTTATTGCAACCCTGATGTTTTTCCAATATTTTGGATCCATAATCTAAGTCTCTCTCTCTTTTTTTTTTTTTTTTTTTCTATTTTCATTATTTTGTGAGATCTATTGAGCTTATTGTATATATAATTGAGCTTTTACTTTTATACAAATTTAGTCTCATTTAATTATTTAATTGATTATTTTTAGTTATCCTTAAAATGAATTAATGCATTTATTTTCCTTTTTCTCTTTACCTTTTAAAATAATTTCTTTAATTTTTAAAAACTTCGACGGTAAATAAAAAGTAATATTTGAACTTACTAAAATTAAAACTTTATTAATCGATTTGTGTTAAAATTTCTTTTTCTTTTTTTTTTCATTTTGCGATCAATTGACTTCATGAGATTTCTTAAACTTAAATTTATTTATACCTAACTTCTAATCTTTATAAACTTTATGCCCATTTTAACATTCAATTAATTATATTTGTTTATTTTAACTTACAAATTGATGCTTACTTAGTCTATTTGTGTTGAAACTTATTTATTTTATTTTTAGGATAGCTCATTTTATCATTTCAATTAACCTAGTCATTTATATTTTAAAAAAAAAATTCATCAAAAAAGTTAATTCACATAAAGCTTTTACCACTCTATTTTCTTTTCAAAATAGTTTTTTTAGTTTCTCATGACTTCAAAAAAAAATTATGTTATTATAAGTATTATTATTATTATTTTATTTGTATTTCGTCTACTATTATTATTTATTTATTTATAATGTTACTAAAATTATTATTATTACTATCATGTCTCATGAGATTTATAGTAGAATATAATAAGAACGTATATGTTTATGTCCAACACTATTTTTATACCCTTTTAGATTACTGAGATATTCTTAAAACATTTTGATTATATAATTGATTTCTACAAGTTACAATACCTAACGCGTTGAAATATTTTTTTTAGTTGAAACCATTATTCATTACTCTAGGAGATTTGATCGTGAATTTGATCACCTATATTAGTGATTTTGGCCTTTATTCACATTTATACTCATTTATCATTTAAATAATTATAATTTTTTAACAAAAAATTAAAACTTTCTTAATCTATTTATGTTGAATTATCTTTTTCCTTTTCTTTTCTGGCCTCAGTCCTTCATTAGATTTTTTGAACTTGAATTTATTTTAGTTAACTTTTGATCTTTAAAAACATTTTGCCCATTTTATCATTCAATTAATTATGTTTATTTATCTTTGAACTAAAATAAATCAAGAATTAAGATTGTTTCAATTCAAATTAAATTTTTACCCCTCTATTTTCTTTTCAAATTAGTTTTCTTAATTTCTTATTACTGTAACCAAAAACTTGTGTCATTAATTATAAATATTATATTATACTTAAATTATTATCACTATTATTATTTACTTTTTTACTCTTACTACGATCATTATTGCGATCCTACCTCATGAGATTTGTTAACATTTTATTTTTAAAATGAGTATCCTTCTTTTTTGTTTTTAAGTATGCATATCATTTTCAATTTATGAAATAAGTTCTTTAATTTTCAAGACTTAGCTAAAATAATTTTTAAAAGTTTATTTCAGCCACTACGACATTATGAAAATCTAACACTACAGTAACCAACATTTTTTAACATGCTTTTGCATGTTTAATTAACTTATCTTTTTCAAATGGTCCTTTATTCTTAAATTTGTTGGCATTTATTTACAAATAAAATTATAATGTCCTATTATTTTATCCAATGTAGTTGAAAATTAATGAAAAAAAATTCCAATACAAGACTTTCACTTAAGCAGTTAATCACTATAGTGAACCGATATGTGGACTACTAAAAAGTTAGAATTGCAGAGGAAGAAGAGCCTAAAACCACTTCTATTGAGAAATTATTTTACAAACTCGCAAAAAAATAACTCTTTAAAAACTTTTAACATCAATAAACTAATACAAAATTAAATCAATTTATAACTTTTAACATCAATAATTTTGATCACACAAAATTAAACTTCAGATGCTGCTGCTAATTTGAGATTTAGATTCCATGGGTCTCTGCATAAAAAAAAATCATATTAGAAAAAAGGGCTGCAAAAAAATAAACAACATTCAAATTTCAAATGCATGATCTAAATTCTTAGTCAGGATAAGTCATATATTGTGTTAATAGAAAAATTGAAACTTAAAAATAAAATAAACACATAACTACATTCTAATTTTAACAAAATATTTTTTGATGAATTTTTTAACAGCAATATTCAGAATATAAAAAAAATCTAAAATGACATACTCTTTTATGTTTACTTTCATTTAACGACAAATTGATCATGGCGATAAAGATAGAGGAGAATACATCCAAATAAACAAGAATAAAATTTCAGCAGTACTGATTCATGATTGCATGAATAATATAAATTATGAAATAGCATCGGTATGAAAAAACTCACAAAACGCAATAGAAACTAAACACCTAAAAATAACTGGCAAAAATTTGTAAGCATATAGATTCATTCATGAGTAAAATGCATCCAAAACAAAGCCTTGTTTATTTGTTTATTATAGTTTCGACAATTCTTATAATTTATCAGCATACCCAGACACTGTTCAAGTAGCCAAAATACTTAAAAATGACTGGATTACTAATTGCCAAAGCATTTGAAATGTAGGAATATCAATACCACAATAGTTGAAAAAACCAAAAAAAAAAAGGCAACTCAAATCAAGGAATTGGTAACAAACCAATCTATTACCAGAATCAATAAGCCATCTAGCTAAAGTAGAAAAATAAACCACACCTAGAAAGCAAACAAAGCCATTCAATATTTTTAGGAAGATGTCTGCTTTGTTGTCTTGTATCACTTTTTGTACTTCCTCCAAGATATTCCATGAACCATAAACACCATTTTCCAATTCAGTATCCATCACTACATCAATTCATGGGCTTATTCCCATCAATATAACCTAAACATTTCACCATTACAAACTTATCATTCTAGAAGCAATGAGACTATTAACAGACTTTTAACTTTCACATTGCATACAAGTTCCCTTTACCCATTTAGTCATTCTCAATATGTGCATGTAGCCATCCCCACTTTTCTGGTTTTTGAGAAGCCTTACCAAGCTTTCACAACTTGAGCAAGTTGTCATTTTTCCATTCTAAGACAATAAATATAACATGAAGATAAAACTTTTTTTTCATAGCTAAATGATAAAATTTAATACAATCAGAGACATAACTATGTCAACCAGCTCTGAATTCGCACCTTGTATAATGTCATTGTTCAATTCAATCAGCCTTTATCCTCTTCTTCACATCCAATCTCACTGCAAAATCAACAAACATTATAGAACCTCAATATCTACAATTTTACAATCCCTTCCCCATAAACAATGTTAACATCCACAGTATTGTGCAGAAAAATTGATCAAATAATGTCCTTATCACCTTCATTTTACTCAATTCAATCATAATTGAATTCAAGTCAATCAATAATTAAGTAAATCCCTAATTGAATTGAGGGAAAAGCCAAAAAGGCAAGACTTAGCATATTCATACAATAGTTTACTTTTTCTTTTCAAGTTGGAATAGTTGTAAGATTCAATATGAAATCAGAATACAATCAAACTCAGCATCATAAAAATTCTTGCAAAAAAATAGAATTCAATAGCATGATCGAATTAAGGACCAATATTAGAAGTATTGGAGCTTTTAACATCTGAAATGTGCAATTTGATTAAATTCAGAGTTGCAATCCATAGAAAGCAACGGCAAAAGTTGAAGCTACAGTAAGCTTATAAATAAATAAAAACAACGAGGCAAATGATGGGCAAGAAAGAGAAGATATAAAATGTGCTTTCAGTGACTAATCATATTATTTTATCTGTTATTTGAATGACACATAGATACTAACATATTCATCATTTAAAAAAAAATTAAAAAATAATTCCAATTCAAATTCTACTCACACCTGAATGTATGTTCTTAAAATCAGACTGAGTAGATGATGAATGGAGATCATAATCTTTATAGAAAGAATATGGAGCTTCAAAGCACTTGGGTTGTCTGACATTACTCCCTTCAACCTTGAGAGAATTTGAAATAACATCAGGAGAAGTCAACCAGCTCTGAATACAGAGCAAGGATATACGAAAAGAAAAGACAAATATGCCATAAAAAGAGATTCCTAATATTCCAAACTAATTAGAGACTAAGAACTACGGCCAATGAGCATAAAACTGGCAGTATTGACATTTGATAAACATTTCCAGGGCATTACCCAAGTGATATTAGCAAAAGTAAATCTTAATAAAACATTACTGAAGACAGAGTCAAATACAATGGCAATAATAGCCCCTCACTACTCATTTTAACATAAAACCAAGAGTTATATAAAGAAAAAATTAGAAAATAAACACAAAAAATATTCACTACTGCTCGATCAAAAATCAAAAACCATCAGTAAAACAAGTAGGTAACAAGATAAGGTCACATGTCTGTTACAATAAGAATAATGACCGTCAGGGCACGGAGATCACCCTGAAAAGCCTCCCCTCATATTCTGATGACTCACAGACCCTAAGCAACGAAAGAATATGGAAGGAAAGATTAGGGCTTAGATTATTATTATTTTTTAATTTTTTAAGAACTAAAATAACTTTTCAGTCTCGCAGTTTGAAAAGCCAAACTCTAGGAAAACACAATTCAAGAAACATTGACAATTAAACAAAATCCAGACCCCATCCAAGGTTTTAGGATCAAAGACCAAATCATGTCGTATGCTAGTTTGTGATCTAAAGGCATATAAACTAGCTCAACTTGGTGGTGTAAACAAGTAACCGAAGGAATCAATCAAAGAAACCAACTATGTAAAACACTTTCAATTTAAAAAAAATCAGTGACATTTAACTGAAATTTCATCTCAAATTTATCCAATTAGATAAAAAGAAATTTAAAAACTTATATAAACATGCAAGTATTTGTGAAAATAAGGAACGAAGAGAGAGGATTTACTGTGAATCTGCTGCAAGAATTTGTCAAAACCTCTACTTGGACTACCGTTTGTCAAGATCTTCTTTTGTGAAAAGAAATGCACCACTCATTACTCAAATGTCCACACCCCAAAAGCTTCATTTCACGTCACCATACCACCATCCGATTACGATTACATGCCAAATATTTATATATTAACATTTAGAGTAAAAATTAAAAGCAAACAGGAAAAGGGTGTTGAATGAAGACTCACCGTAACCCAATAGAATTGAGTTAACCAAGGCCAAAAGAACACAGATGAATGCATGCTTTTTGAGCCCTTTCTTTTAACGACTCATAGCTGCTTCTACATTTTGATGATTATCGGGTCCTCCTGCTCCAGCGGTCTCTATTTTCGGCTCCAATCAACCTGGTAGCTATGCTTGCGATGGTCAATACGACAGCAGTTTAGTCATGTTGGAATAGCGATGGCAGCTCGGCTGGTGGCCGGTGAGGCTTTGAGTGTGTGAGGACTGAGATATTGTGAGAGCGGCTAGGGTTTCTAAAGAAATAGTAGAATATGAAGTATTTATACTTTAGGTGAAAAATTATAAAAATTCAATTTGATACATATTAAAAATAGAATAAAATTTGTTAAATATTTCATTTAGGCGCTAATTTTGCCGGCCTAGGTGAAAAATAATTCATTCACTTATATTATTAGAAAAAAATGACTTTTTTTAAAATTTTATATTCATTTTTAATCCCTTACCTCCCAAAAATTCAAACTTGGGTAGCCAATTAAAATAAAGTAATTTAAAATTACTTAGCTACACCCTTGGGTCCTAAACTAATTGAGTAATGATACAGCCACAAACTTTTGTACAGACTTATTTTGTACAAACTGACATGACATTAATTCATTGATTGAATGAAAATATAAAATAATAAAAATAAATCATGTGGGCCAAGTAATATTTAATTCAACAAATCTTATCATGCCACATCAGTTTGTACCAAATAAGTTTATACAAGAGTTTGTGGCTATATCATTACTCAAACTAATTTGATATTATTATATTAATACTTTATAATAATGATAGGATCCCAATATTTATAACCTAATTTGTATTCTAAATACATATGTCACTCATTTACTTTTTACCATTTAGATATTTTTTTGAACAATTATATCCAAATGAAATATATTTTAGTCACTATATTCAAAGGGCATAATTGTCCAAAAAGATGTGTATGCGATCATTATGAGATTAAGATGGACATTTTATGATCATTTTGCTAAACCATGGCTTGTTGTTGACGTTTTCCCTAACATTTACTATACAATGGGAATATGAATTGTAATTATTACTAATAATATTACTAAACCCTAATGGGTGAGTTAAACTCATGTATGACTCTAAACATCTCCTTTATTATTATTATTATTATTATTATTATTATTATTATTATTATTATTATTATTATTTTAAGAACAATGTCATTTATGTTTATATATTCTGATAATAAGTATCGTAACTAAGTTTAGTTTAATCAAATTAAAATTGGCTAACAATTATGGCTAGTAACAACATAATAAAGCTTAATGTTATAAGATCATTAATCACAATACCACTAATAGCAATAGATCAAAAATTAACAGTACATATGTAATTGTCCATTTTAAGTATTTATAGAAATTGTTGTGACTTGAAAATAGTGAATAAATATAACTATAAAAGATTAACAAATAAATAAAGTAATTAATTTCATATATATATTCACATGAATTAATTTGCACAAGAGGTTATTTGTGAGCATTATTTAAACTTATAGAATATTAGAAACATTATATTTGTCTAATATACAAATATTTCGTTATAGGGTATAGAGTAACATATTAGTATTAGCAACTATCATTAATAAAAAATAATGAAAAAATTATTTTACATTTAATTATAATGGACTATCACCAAGATAATTGTTTCATTATTATCCGATAGTTGGATAAAAACTATCCTTAGATTGGTAGGTAGATATTTGAGTCATTTTGTGTATTATAGGATTGATTGTTCCAATTATTTGAAAATAAATATGATTAATTATGGATTTAGGTATTCAAACTACACTATACTATAAAAAAATTAATAAAATATTATGATAATTTTTTTATGTAAAATAGAGTTAAATTTATAATGTAATATTAAAATAATTTAATTAGTTACAATCAATTTTATTAACTGATACTTAAATCTTATTCCCAGTAGTATAGGAGTCTCATATTTTAGGTATATTTTCATGTTATTAAAAAAATAAAAAAAGTATATTTTCATGCAAAGTTGAGGGGGGTCTTCGGTAGCTTTTTTGTTTTATTTGATTAGTTTGATATTTGCTTGAAATAAGGGTAGGTAGATGATAATTACCTTTAGTATTTTCTTTTATATTTCCTTGTATAACAGTTACTTTAGGTGGCCGGTTGTATGCACAAATAAACAAATAATAAAAAGCGGCTATATGAGATACAGCGGCTGTATTATAAGCGGACCCCTTAAAAAGAGGGAAGTAAGATGCCCCTCCCTAATTAGCCATCCCATCAATGAATGACCGTTAGATATAGCCACATGTCATTTACTTTTGCCATAAAATCCAGCGAATCTTGTTTGGGAAAGAAATAGAAGGTTAATAGAAAAATGCCACATGTCAATTTTACTTAACAATGGAAAAGTCACTGAGAGGGGATTAAATTTGTATGCAGATTTCAACATATGAAGGAAGGAAAAAGCTATGGAAAATATCCAAAATGTAAAGTATGTGAAGTGATATTATGACAAAAAAGAATATTGATTCCTTAGCTGAAAATATAGAATCAATAAAGAGATATATTTTGTAAAAGAGAGTACAGCAAGCTGTCATGCATACAAAAAGCCAAAAAAAAACTCACCAAAACAGTTAAGATCATTTGTCCTCATCTCACACACCACTCATTTAGAATAGCCTTTACAAAGGTATGTTGGACCATCTAATAAATTTGAACACAAGTATTTGTGGATAAGTTACGTATATGATGAGCCAATTTATTCTCTAAGCATGCTTCATAGGTCGAAATTGTCACGAGTACCAAAGGACAAGTATATCATTATATAGAAAGAGAAAGTGCTTATGAAATTGCACCAAGTGCCATGGTGGTATGAATACCCTAGGGCATTATATATAAAGACGCCTAGATTTTCTCTTTCTAACTAAGCTATTTTAAGGACTATAAAAAAAAGGCCAAGACTTTTCTTCTATGTTCTTCCAATGCCCTTATTGAGAGCTGACTCTCAAAATAACCCCAAAACTAATTTGAGCTTTGGAGTGTGATTGCTAGCCACTGATAGCTCACCTTTAACCTCTTTTCTCTATTTTTTGCATGATAAACTTAGCTCCTAACATCGTTTCTCACTAGATCCAAACCCTTCTTAGCAGCCTTATTATTTTCACTCTTTCTCAAGCATCACAGAAGACAACTCAACTCGATTACACTAAGCACCACAATCCCTTGATTTACAAATTTATTGTGTTTAGCTAAACTTCTCTCTTTATCTAAAATCTAGTTAGAACAATTTGTGCAATTTGGGTTGGGAGTGTATAAAAAGCCTCCACAGTAGTTACCAAACAAATCATTGAGTGTGTTCACATAATGATGGCACCAAACATACCCTCCAATAATATGTTGCAAGATGCGGAGAGAATAGAAAAACAAAATAGTGAGTACATCAATGATTCAATGAGGAGAACAACTAGGCTTGACAATAACAAGTTGGTTAATTAGTCTATCATTATTTGCAAAAGTGAAAAGCCCTTTGATCATGATGAATAAATTTTAATGTTGGTATTTTCACAGCAAGGTAATGTATAGAAATAGCTGCTTTAGTAGTTACCATTAATGATCGGCCCAAAATAATGTTGTAAACTTTGGGTTATATGATCCAATGCATCTTTGAAGATAATATCCACCGAACTTCTAGAATTGATTAACATTCGAGATAATTGTCTGTTATAATTTTGAATGTGATCACTAGGGCATTATCATGTGGATAAACCAGATTCTCTACATATTATTTGATGAATATGATTGGAGTTAAGTGGGGAGTTATGAGAGGTAAACTTCAATTGACCATGATAACCTCTTTACTATTGACAATTCTCCTCCTGTAGGTTTTGATTAATCTTTTGGAACCACTGGTAAGAGTAAGACCTCCTGTTATTATACCCACATAAGTACACTTCTTAGAACCGCAAGGCTTTCCTTCTTTAGCATTCCCCCTTCAAAGTTCTTTCCTTTTTTTTCCTTTTCTATGGATTTTTTGTCATCTCTCATTCCAACAACAAACTCTTTTAAATACTTATTAATAATCAACACCTCTATTTCTTCTTGCAATTGAAAATACTTTACATACTTAAAGCTTCTCATCATGTTAGGTTATTTTTTTATCGATTGAGGTGGCCTTAAGAGACCACTATCACGGGTGTGGCAAAAAATCTACTCTGGGGATTTTTCAAAGGATGATAGGAGACATCATGACTTTTCTTGTGGCTTTTCTCTCTCATGGTGTTCTATGAGGGATTCTTGGAACATATTAGTGGTACATTGCCCTCGTAATTATTGGGTTAGCGTAATTGAAGTGCCTCGATGAAGTGTGCCTTTGGCTTCATCGGGGAATCCTCACTCTTTATTGTGTCAAGTTTATCCTACTGGAGTTTAAACTGACACTTATCTTTGTACTCAATCTATTGTCAATCCTTTGTCCTAGCCTTCCTATATATTAGCGATTCAACTTTTCAAGGGGGCCTCTATAGCTTCTCTTGTTGTAGGTTCTTGTTGAAAAATTCAATACATAATTCAAATACATGTATTCAAAATTGGCTAATGCATCAATTGACCAACTTGCATACGCATGCATGCATTCAACATTGGAGAGGCAAATTTGAAGACAAATTATTAAGGTAGGCACCTAATTTTTGTTGACAAAATTATTGGGGTTGGTGCAATAATGCATCCCAGTTTTCTTATAAATAGAAGGCAATTCTTCATTTGTTTGAGCATCCAAATTTGTGAGATCTAAGCTCATTCCAAGTGAGTTTTGGTAGAGAATTTCCTTGGGTGCTAAGGGAATTTGGGCGTATTGGGTATTGAATTTTTTAGAGTTTTTCAACTTTTGTAAAATCCCATTATTAGTAAAATTATTTTCTAGTTTTTGCCCGTAAATATAGGCTTTAGGCCGAACCATGTAAAATTATTGTGTCGTTTTTTGTTTTTACATTTGTTTACATCACATTTATATTTCTTCAGAAATTGCAGTCACCTTAATATTAGTAATTACTCAACCCGCACTTCCACAACAGTTCTTTGTAAAATGGGCTAGCATCGTCTCATGATCTAAGGCTCCAGTATGGAGAACCTTTTGGTGAAAATAGTTAAACAAAATATTCGTAACATCGTCTCCCGTTACTTGATAAAAGCTAGCTTATAAGATGACTTATCTTGGTGATAGGCATAGATGAACTCTTGAATGAATTTAGAGAGCAGTTGTTGTATGTTAACTATACTCCCTAGCTTTAGAGATCGAAACCAAGACTTGGCTGGCCCATGAGGATATGGGTGAACATGCAGCACACAACCTTTTTCCCAACTCTTTTTATAAGCAGCTACTCCCAATATAACTCAGCATGCTCGGTGGGGTCAAAGATACGCCCATATTATGGAATCTGAGATATTTTGAAGTCGGTTAGGAGAGCTGCTTGGCGAATTTCCTTCGTGAATGACACTAACAAACGATCAGCGCTTGATCCTTAACGATGGAGATTTATTTCTCAGTCAGTTTTCAAACTTGTTCCTCTAGAATAGAAATCTTGTCAAGAATTTCTTTAGGTATCTTATGATTTCTGGAGAAACCTTTCCCATTCTAAGGAGATCTCTTAGCATTGAGCTTCTCTTGTAAATGTTCGATCGACTGTTCGCCACATTTTCGACCCCCTTACTGACACTAGATTGACTATTAGCAATAAATCTTTTATCCTTAGAGCAAAAGGGCTGTGCTTTTGATCTATTCGTGGTGAAGTTGAGCTGTTTGCTGCTTCGGGGACCTCTTGTTGTTGGACATCAGCCTTTTCGCCATGAGCTTGTGCGGAGGCTTATTTGCTTAGACCACTGTCCAGATATTGAGTCTACAAGCCAATAGCACCTTCATTTCTTGGTTTGAAATCAAATATGCGATTTTAAACTTTTCTTTTTCTTTTCTTTTTTAATGTAAAAACAGATAAGTTTACTGGTTCAATTGGTCTTGGATCCAACCAAAAAGAAATCACTTTCTTTAAAATATTTTAAGCTATTGTATGTTTCGACTTTTGGACCGATTTGGCCACTGTTTACCATTTTGAAACTAGCCTTTTTAGTTTTTCAAATATATAAAAAGCAAAAAACTTAATATCATTTGTTTTTAGTAGTGTATGAAATCTATTCCGAATAAATAGTTTTCATTTCTTATTCCTTCTTCCTAAAAGTGGGAAACAAAAAAATGGTTAGTATTATTTTTCAAAAGGTATTTGTGCATCTTTTTTCTTATATAAAACAAATAGACAAAAATTAAAATAGTAAAAATAAATTTGCTCATATAAAGTAACAAAAGACGTAAAACATGATGATTAGGTGAAATTAAAAAAAAAATTAAAACAAAGACAAATGCATCTAGATTAAGGTGATAGACTCGTTAAATTTTGTATTTAATTATTGCTAAAATGTTAAAAAGTAAATGCTGGACTTGTTTACTAAGTACTATAAACATAAAACATAAATTTTATGTCTTTATATTTTTTTTCATGAAGTTAAAGGACGAAGTTGTACTTGTTCTCAAAACAAAACAAAAATGCTACACTAAGTAGCTCTTACCAAACCTTTTTTTTGTCTTTTAAAACGAAAAATCATGAGTGCAAAATGATACTAAATGGACTAAAGCTACAATGCCGGGCCTCAATGCCCGACATTATGCCGGCTTGTAAATGCAGCCATTGGATTCAAGTAAAATGAATCCAACGGCTGAGATTGAAAAGAAATTAAAAAAGAGAAAAATGATTAACCTGTTAAACCGGTTCCCAAAGGTTGCAAAAGTAAACTTTGCTCTTTCACGGTTTCACCCACGCCATTCCCAATCTCTGGCACCTCTCTTTGAAATCACAAATTTCTCTCTAATTTCTCTCTTCGATTTGTTTAGTAATCACGCAAGATCAAAGACTCCATCTCGTTCAAAGCAAATAACAAGTGGAATCCATCAAGCGGTCACTGTCATCCTGAGGTGTTGAAGTTGAACACAATTTCCTGTCTTTCTTTTTCATTTTCGAGTTAACGGCAAAGTGAGGAGGTAATTTTGACCTTTGTGGTTTTTGCGATGTACTGTAAATGTTGTGTGAAATAATAAGAGATTTGAAACAATTAGAAGTTTGGTAATTTTGAGTGAAAAAAGATATTTAGATGATGAAAAATTGATGTTGAAGAGATGATTAATGGCTTGGAAGCATGAAATTGGCAAGAAAACCCTCAAAACAATTTATTTATTTTTTTATTTTTTGGTTGATTTTTTTAGGTTTGGTTTTTAAGTGTTATTTTTCTATAGGTACCCTAAATTTTTCTTGTTTGGTTTTAGGTGTTGTTTGCTTGTTTTGAGCTCTACACTCTTTGCTAGGAATACTAAAGATGGGCGCTCAATAATTTGGTAAGAACTTACCCATTGTTCTGGGTCCGGCCTTAATACTACATTTATGTGTGGTCTATTTTAAGATTTAAACCATAGCATACCATTATAAAATAGAGTACACAGAAGCTAGAAGGGGAGGACTTGGTTAGAGAGCATGGATACACTTTTTGTAAGTATAAAATCATTGCTTTGAATAAAGTTCTTATTATAACTATCAATTTTGTTGACGTAATTAGCTGAACTAAAATGTTGTGTACAGTAAGCATAAAGCAGAAAAGGTCAAGCAAGAAGGGATAAAAAAAGTTTGTAGGGCGATAATTGTTGAAAAATGGAAGAAATTAACGAATGAAGAGAAGTGTCGATTTGGTACGATGCATGAGGACCCAAGTTCAAATGTTGGTGAAAGGAGCGTCAAAAAAACAGATGAAGAACAAAAAATTGAGGATAAGCATAGACAATGTAATTTATCTCGTTGTCGTGTCAGCGCATTCACTAAGGTCATTTCCACACCATCGCCTGACCAAGAAGCTACAATAAGAGAAATTGGGTTCGGAAGCATGCTACAATTACGATGTGGTCGCCTGAGACAAGACTTCTGTGAAACACTTGTCCAACACTGTGATACAAAGAGGCATTGTATAGTTTTGCATGGGAGAGAGTTTTGTTTAAACCCTACAACCTTCAGCATTGTAACGGGGATCAAAGATAGAGGGGAACCCGTATACATCTAAGACGAAGCGGGTGATATAATTGAATTGCATGCCAAGTATCGAATGGGTGGAAGAAGAATTGAAATAGCCGCAGTTAGTGAAAGATTGATAGCTAGTGAGAGTAGTGATGATGACTTTAAGATCATGTTTTGTTTGTTTCTTCTAGGAGCTGTATTGTGTCCCACAAGTGCCTGTTAACATGAATATGTTAATAATATTGATTTTGATGATAACAAACTTTAAATGATTTTTGATAAAAATATTGGAGTTATTTATTAATAAATGTAAGTCATAAAAACCACTCCATTTCATACTTATAAAAGATGGTTTTTAATTGGAAAAAGTTTCTTTGTAAAATCTGATTTAAAATATGTTTCTGGAAATAAACGGTGAACCGGTTATTTACAAACGGTTAACCGATAACATCTAGAGAGCAAAGGTTTGCCTAAGCTCTAACCGTTAGTGAAAAACGGAAAAATGGAAAGCTTACTGGAAACTAACGGTGAACCGTTTATTACAAACGGTTAACCGATAACATCCAGAGAGCAAAGGTTTGCCTAAGCTCTAACCGTTAGTGAAAAACGGAAAAATGGAAAGCTTACTGGAAACTAACGGTGAACCGTTTATTACAAACGGGTAACCGATAACATCCAGAGAATCACTTCATACAAAGCCTTAGCCGTTTACTTGAAATGGATAACGGGTATTCATTTTGCAGGTCTCTAGACGTTAACGGCGAAAGGGTAACCCTAAACGGCAAACCGTTTATTTGAATTTTGGCCTCAACAGTAACTTTGACCAGCGCAAACGGTTAATGGTTAACGGCTAACGGTGAACCGTTTTCTGGCCGACAGTCAGTAACGGCTAGTTTTTCAGCTCTAATTATAAATATGCTCATTCAAATTCGAAGAGGATTGATCACAACACAACCATTGAGCTTATACTCGAGTTTACAATCTTCATAAGAGCTAAAAACATAGTTTCACTTCATCTATTCACACTTTGAGCTTTGATTTGTAATCTTAAATATAGTGTGAGAGAAAAACAGTTTGTAATCTTTTATTTTGAGGGATTGTAAGTGTTGGGATACACTTGGGTTAAGAGATTGGGGATAATCTCTTGTTGTAAAGGTTATTGACACCTTGGAAGTCAAGTGTAAGCAATTGAAGCCTTGGAGGTTTGCTTAGTGAAATCCTCAAGCCCGGAAAGCTTGGAGGCGTGGACGTAGGCGAGGTTGGCCGAACCACGTAAAAATCCTCGTGTTTGATTCTCTCTTCCCTTATCTTTTTAAATTGTGATCAATTTAATTATTATTATTTTAATTTTGTTTTAGATTTGCATGATAATTCGTTTTTAGTTGAATAATTTATAAAATCCCAACTCACCCCCCCTCTTGGGTTGCCTAGTTAGTATTTCATTTGGTATCAGAGCTTGGTGCTCTTGTTTAGACTTAATCGTCTAGAGCTAAAGATCAATGGCAACTCAAAATGATTTCACATTTAGGGAAGGAAAATCCACCACTAGACCACATTTTTTTTATGGTAATGATTACACTTATTGGAAAACTAGGATGAGAATTTACTTGCAAGCCTTAGATTATGAGATTTGGGAAATTGTTAATGACGGTCCTTTCATGCCTTTGACTAAAAATGAAGTTGGAGAAGATATTCCAAAACCTTCACGGGATTGGAATGAACTCGAAAAGAGAAAAGCCTCTCTAAACTCTAAAGCTATGAATGCCTTGTTTTGTGCACTAGATAAGAAAGAGTTTCATAGAGTGTCTAGTTGTGAAAGTGCTAATGAGATTTGGCACAAACTTGAGGTTGTTTATGAAGGCACAAACCAAGTGAAAGAACCTAAAGTAAGTAGGTACACTCGGCAATATGAATTGTTTCAAATGGAACAAAATGAAAATGTGTACTCTATGTATACTAGATTCACGGACATAGTGAACACTCTAGGAGCTCTAGGGAAGACTTTTTCAAATAGCGAAAAAGTCAAGAAAATCATTAGGTCACTACCTAAGGAATGGAGACCAAAAGGACTGCCATTGAGGAAGCAAAAGATTTAAATACTTTACCTCTTGATGATTTAATTGGGTCTCTTATTTCATATGAAGAAGATTTGGCAGCAGAAAAAGGGCATGGGGAGAAGAAGAAAAACATTGCTCTCAAAGCTTCAAAACATGAGAGTGATGGGGAGAGTGAACCGGATGATAAAGAGCTAGCCATACTAGCAAGGAGGTTCAGAAAATTCTTCAAGAAAACTGGAGAGCGAAGAAATTTCAGAAACTTCAAGAACTATAAGGAGAAGAAGGAGGCAATCACTTGCTATGAATGCAAGAAGCCTGGTCATATTAGATCGGAGTGTCCACTTATCAACAAACACAAGAAGAAAGCCATGGTTGCAACTTGGGATGATAGCGAGGAAGATTCAAGTGATGAGGAAGGATCGCAAGAAGTCTCAAACCTAGCACTTATGGCAATAGGAGATGATGATGATGATCTCAATGAAGTAAGTGATCCTACCTATGATGAATGTATGATGCCTTTAAAGATTTGCATAATGAGTTGATGAAGATTGGTAAAAAGAATGCATGTCTTAAAAAGGAAATGGCAAAGCTTAAGAATGAAAATGAATCTTTAAATGCAAAAATTGTATGCCTAGAAGTAGGGAACAAGTCTTTGCATGATGAAATTGCATTATCTAATGAGAAGCCTAGCATCGTGCATGAGCACTTAGAATCACACATAGATGAGTTGAAAAGTGAAAATGAAATGCTCAAGAAAAAGAGCAATGAGTTAAATGAGATTGTCTTGAAATTTACAAATGGGCAAAAGATGTTGGATAATTTGCTAAACTCACAAAAATGTGTATTTGACAAAAGTGGCATTGGTTATAAACCAAATTTGAAACAAAAATTCTACAAGAGCTATTTTGTGAGGAATACATCTATTAACAATAAAATTGCATGTCATTATTGTAATCAAGATGGTCATATGAAAAATAGATGTGCAGTGAAGAGAAATGCATATTATGGTGTGAAATGTGTTTGGGTTCCGAAAGGAACCATTGCTAACTCTCAAGGACCCAAAAAGGTTTGGGTACCTAAAACTTGAGATTTTCTCTGCAGGGCTTGAAGAAGAAGAAGAATAAGTGGTACTTGGACAGCGGTTGTTCAAGACACAGGGAATTATTCTTGGTTCTCAAGCTTCACCAAAATTGAAAATGGTGGAGACGTATCTTTTGGAGACAACTCAAAAGGAAAAATTCTTAGAATTGGAAATGTTGGTAAATTATCATCAACTCTAATTGAGAATGTATGTTTGGTTGAGAACTTAAAACACAACTTAATTAGCATTAGTCAATTATGTGACAAAGGCTATAAAGTCATTTTTGATAAATTTAATTGTGTCATCGAAAACTCATGTGATGGCAAAATCTTGTTTGTTGGTAATAGATGTGGTAATGTTTATACCATTGACATAGAATGTGCATCTACTCTTGATAAATGTTTTTCCGCATTACATAATGATAGTTGGCTATGGCATAGAAGATTAGGACATGCAAGCATGGATTTGATTTCAAAAATCATGAAAAATGATCTAGTTAAAGGTCTTCCAAAAATCAGTTTTCAAAAAGATAGAATTTGTGAAGCATGCCAATTTGGAAAACAAATCAAGACTTCCTTCAAAAACAAGAATAATGTCTCTACTTCAAAACCGCTTCAATTACTTCATATAGACTTGTTTGGACCTTCTAGATATGCTAGTTTAAGTGGCAAATATTATGCATTTGTAATTGTGGATGACTATTCTAGATACACATGGGTATTGTTCTTAGCTAATAAGGATGATGCCATTGATGCATTTCGAATTTTCCATAAAAAGGTTCAAAATGAAAAAAGCTATTCTATTTCTTGTATTAGAAGTGATCATGGTGGAGAATTTGAAAATCATGCGTTTGAAAATTTTTGTAATGATTTTGGCATTGAACATCAATTTTCATCACCTAGGACTCCACAACAAAATGGAGTAGTAAAAAGAAAGAATAAGTCTATTCAAGAAATGGCTAGGACCATGTTGAATGAAAACGCTTTGCTTAAGTATTTTTGGGCCGAAGCCGTCAACACCGCTTGTTATGTTTTAAATCGGGTGTTGATTAGACCTAATCTCAATAAAACTCCATATGAGCTTTGGAAAAATAGAAAACCCAACATTGGTTATTTTAGAGTTTTTGGATGTAAATGTTTTGTTTTGAACACAAAAGATAATCTTGGTAAATTTGATTCAAAATCTGATGTTGGTATTTTTCTTGGTTATTCAAATTCAAGCAAAGCTTATAGAGTATATAACAAAAGAACTTTAGTTGTGGAGGAATCTATGCATGTTACTTTTGATGAGTCTAACCCCTCCTCTACGGAGAAAGCCATTGTTGATGATAATGCAGAAGAAGAACAACAAGAAGAAGCATCAAATGACAACCAAGAAGACACAACAAATAGAATTCAAGAGGAGCATCATGAAGAACCAAATGTGGAGCAAAATGAAGGTACTTCTCAAACACTCCCCAAGGAGTGGAGGTATGTTTCCTCTCACCCTAAGGATGTAATTTTAGGAGATCCCTCACGAGGTGTTACCACTAGATCATCTCTTAGGAACACATGTGAGCATGCTGCATTCATTTCTCAAATTGAACCAAAATCTTTTGCGGATGCTGAAAATGATGAATCTTGGATTATGGCAATGCAAGAGGAGTTGAATCAATTTGAGAGAAACAATGTGTGGGAGTTAGTTCCTTGTCCAGAACATCAATCCATTATAGGTACTAAATGGGTATTTAGAAATAAAATGGATGAATCCGGTGTGGTTGTAAGAAATAAAGCTAGACTAGTGGCTCAAGGTTACAACCAAGAAGAAGGAATTGATTTTGATGAAACTTTTGCACCTGTAGCAAGGCTAGAATCCATTAAGATGTTGTTAGCATATGCATGTCATAAGGATTTCATTTTATATCAAATGGATGTCAAAAGTGCTTTCTTAAATGGATATATTATGGAGGAAGTTTATGTGAAACAACCTCCCGGTTTTGAAAATGAAAAATTTCCCAATCATGTGTATAAGTTATCCAAGGCTTTATATGGTTTAAAACAAGCTCCTAGAGCATGGTATGATAGGCTTAAAAATTTCTTGTTGGATAACAATTTTTCGATAGGAAAAGCGGACACAACTCTTTTTGTTAAGAATAAGAACCAAGACATACTTATTGTTCAAATTTATGTTGATGATATTATTTTTGGTTCTACTAATGAGTTATTGTATAAAGAATTTTCATCATGTATGAGCGAAGAGTTTGAGATGAGTATGATGGGAGAGTTGAAGTACTTCCTTGGACTTCAAATCAAGCAAAACGAGGAAGGCATTTTCATAAACCAAGCCAAGTACGTGGGAGATCTACTCAAAAGATTTGGCTATGAAAATGGAACGGCAAAAAGCACTCCTATGAGCACTACCATCAAGCTTGACAAAGATGAAAAGGGTAAAGAAGTGGATATCAAAATGTATCGAGGTATGATCGGATCTTTACTTTATTTGACTGCAAGTAGACCCGATATCATGTTTAGTGTATGTTTGTGTGCAAGATTTCAATCATGTCCTAAGGAATCCCATTTGCTTGCTGTTAAAAGAATTTTTCGTTATTTGATTAGAACCATAGTTGTTGGCCTTTGGTTTCCTAGGGGAACTCATATAGATTTAACATGTTATTCGGATGCGGACTTTGCCGATCATAAAGTGGATAGGAAAAGCACTAGTGGAACTTGCTTTGTTCTAGGACACTCACTTGTTTCATGGTTTAGTAAGAAACAAAATTCTGTTGCTCTTTCAACTACCGAGGCTGAATATATAGCTGCCGGAGGTTGTTGTGCACAAGCACTTTGGATGAAACAAACACTTAGAGATTATGGCATTCATCTTGAACAAATTCCTATTAAGTGTGATAATACTAGTGCTATAAATCTTTCAAAGAATCCCATTCAACACTCTAGAACCAAGCATATAGAAATTAGACATCATTTCTTGAGAGACCATGTTCAAAAGGGAGATATTGCATTAGAGTTTATTTCTACGGAAAAACAACTTGTCGATATTTTCACTAAACCCCTTTACGAAGAACAATTTTCAAAAATTCGGCATGAACTTGGGATGATGAAATTTTCGCATTAATGTCTTTATTCATGCTATTGAGTGTGCTGAATTGATTGACTTATAATTGTGATCTAATGGTTATGAAATGCTTGAGGTTAATTGTCAAATGATGGATTTGTCTTGTTATTTCTTGATTGTATGAATAAATTGGTTGAAAACATGTTCATGAATATGCATTAAAATGGCTCATAATATATTTTTCAGATCAATTAAATGATATGGGAATTTATTATTTGCTGGCCAAATATTAAATCAAATGTGCGAAAATTTAGATAAAATAAACGGATAACCGTTTCCAATAAACGGTGAACTGTTTTGCTCCAGAAACTAGAATTTGTGTCTGCTCTCTTACCCTTTCACCGTTTTCTACAATCGGTGAACCGTTTGTTGGCAGAAAGTCATCTAACTGTTACCCCTTAACCGTTAAGCTCTTAGGCTTTCACCGTTATCCAGTTTCAAGCCTCTGTTCGTTACCCTTTAACCGTTTATTATAAACGGTTAACCGTTTTCGCGTTTTAAAATTGTTCAAAGGCTTTCTCTTCTTCCTCTCCAGATTACCCTTTCACCGTTTTTCACCATTGTTGCGCAACCGAAGCTCTCTTCTTCCTCAAATCTTCATTTTTCTTGCTTCTTGTGCCAAATCAAACTGATAAAATCATTTCCTATCTCCTTTAAAACAATTTCACCGATTCAAAACTTCGAATCAAAGCCAAAATCGAAAAATCCCAAATTGAAACCCTAACTGCCGCGAGTTGGGATTCTTCATTTTTAATCCAATTTGTTCCATTTTTCAACCAAATTGAGCATCACACTCTCATCCTTTACTCTTTTCTCATCAATTCACCGATTGATTTCTCTCTCTCTCGCTTGTGTTCACTCCACCGTGCTCTTCCATGGCTGAATCCTCTCGGAGAAATGTCTGGCGAAAATCTACACCTCGCGTGAACCCCGTACAGCCAAGGGAAATCACTTAATTCTCCAGAATTCACTTCCCCACTCCTCCGTTAGCGAAACGGTTCGAGGACCGCTTCGATGGGCGAAAGGTACTTGACTCCTCTTGTGTTAACCTTAATGATTTCCGGAACTTAAATGTGTGTGATAAAAGTGTTCGGGATATGCTTATGCCTTGGGAGTCTGCTATTAACTTTGATGAGCGAGTCTATCCTAACTTGGTGCGAGTCTTTTACTCGAACATGGATCTTTCCCATAGCAACCAAAATAGGATTGTTACTCAAGTTAGTGGTGTTCACATAGAATTTGATCATATAGATTTAGGTGAGCTTCTTGGTATCTCGCATGAGGGACATAAGATTTACACCTCTAGAAAAATCCTTTGCTTTGACCATTTTCGTCATACGGATGCAATCCGTCATATATGTCGCCGTAGAGACCTAACTGATGAGATTTGTTTACTTCCGTTTCGGTCTCAACTTTTACCTCTCCAAGTTCGTATTCTTCATTCTATTCTACAACACATAGTGACACCTAAGAAGGGTCACACGGATGAGGTCACGAGGTTGGACGTGGGCATACTAGATAGCCTACTCTCAGATCGTCCCATAAACCTCGCATATATTATTGTGCGGCATATGTTGAGTACTCCCGCGGTTAATCACCGCTTGCTTCCGTATGGTAGTATAATTACTAAGATACTGCATCGTTTTGGTGTGCCTCTCCGAGATACTGGACATATGGAGACTAAACGGATTGGACCTGAGGCAATGACGAGTATCGGTTTTTTTTGGAAGAATGGGTAGTGGTTTAAAACCAGCAACTCCAAAAACTGGGATACCTTGATAGATCCGGAGGACGATCGGATGCTTAATGATGTCTATCCTCCCTATAAGCTTCCTGACTTTAGATTAGGAGCTCAGCCACCTCCTCCACATCGCCGATTTGTTCCTCGGCCTCTAGCTGACTTTGACCTTGAGGAGCGTGTCGCGGATGCTGACATTCCGTCCTCCTCTGAGCCACCACCTGTTCCTGAGCCCTCAGCTGTTCCGGAGGCATCAGCTGCGCCTGAGCAGCCATCTAGTGTTCCTGAGCAGCCAGTTGCCTCTATGCCGCCTCCAGCTCCAGCTCAGCCACCCGTTTCAGACAGTATGCAGCAGCTGATTCTTGACCGATTGGACACTCTCTCTCGAGACCACCAGCAGCTGCGATCTGATTTTGAGACCTTCCAGCGGCAGAGCATCGATCATCAGCTTGAGATTATCTATGCTCAGCGCATCCTTCTAGGCATCCTTGGCTATGATCCGGGGAGCTCATCTTCTCCTCCTCCACCACCACATTAGTTTCTGAGTTATGTTTTCGCACATACAGCTTATATTTTGCTTGTTTGCATTTTGCCATGTATATCTTTACTGCTACTTCTTTATGTTATTTATGGATTTTGATGCCCTGGTTTTATGATTATGCTTAATATTGGATGCCTTGAATGAGATTGATAAAACTTGTGGATTATTGTATATTGAAGTGATTGGTTTGCTTATGGTGTTGTTGGGTTGGTGGTGGAATAGTTGTTGAGACATTTTGGAAGTGTTTTTCTCTCATGTGTATAAATGGTTTTGCTCATTTTTAAGGGGAAACTCTGCCCAAATTTTTGCTCACCAAAAATCGGACTTGCATTTCTTTCTTTTCTCTTTCTCTTTTTGATGATGAAGGGGGAGATAATTTGAGAATGGCATTTGAAAATGTTTTATAATTGGGGATAATTGGGGAGATTTAAAATGCATTTAAAAATGCTTCCTTGAGCAAAAATCCTTTTATTAAACATTTCTTAATTTGGCCATACATTAAGGGGGAGCACATATTAAGGGGGAGCCAAATATTGAATAGAGTTTGTCATCATAAAAAAGGGGAAGATTGTTAACATGAATATGTTAATAATATTGATTTTGATGATAACAAACTTTAAATGATTTTTGATAAAAATGTTGGAGTTATTTCTTAATAAATGTAAGTCATAAAAACCACTCCATTTCATACTTATAAAAGATGGTTTTTAATTGGAAAAAGATTCTTTGTAAAATCTGGTTTAAAATATGTTTCTGGAAATAAACAGTGAACCGATTATTTACAAACGGTTAACCGATAACATCCAGAGAGCAAAGGTTTGCCTAAGCTCTAACCGTTAGTGAAAAACGAAAAAATGGAAAGCTTACTGGAAACTAACGGTGAACCGTTTATTACAAACGGTTAACCGATAACATTCAGAGAGCAAAGGTTTGCCTAAGCTCTAACCGTTAGTGAAAAACGGAAAAATAAAAAGCTTACTGGAAACTAACAGTGAACCGTTTATTACAAACGGGTAACCGATAACATCCAGAGAGTCACTTCATACAAAGCCTTAGCCGTTTACTTGAAACGGATAACGGGTATTCATTTTGCAGGTCTCTGGACGTTAACGGCGAAAGGGTAACCCTAAACGGGAAACCGTTTATTTGAATTTTGGCCTCAACGGTAACTTTGACCAGCGCAAACGGTTAACCGTTAACGGCTAATGGTGAACCGTTTTCTGGCCGACAGTCAGTAACTGCTAGTTTTTCAGCTCTAATTATAAATAAGCTCATTCAAATTCGAAGAGGATTGATCACAACACAACCATTGAGCTTATACTCGAGTTTACAATCTTCATAAGAGCTAAAAACATAGTTTCACTTCATCTATTCACACTTTGAGTTTTGATTTGTAATCTTAAATATAGTGTAAGAGAAAAACAGTTTGTAATCTTTTATTTTGAGGGATTGTAAGTGTTGGGATACACTTGGGTTAAGAGATTGGGGATAATCTCTTGTTGTAAAGGTTATTGACACCTTGGAAGTCAAGTGTAAGCAATTGAAGCCTTGGAGGCTTGCTTAGTGAAATCCTCAAGCCTGGAAAGCTTGGAGGCGTGGACGTAGGCGAGGTTGGCCGAACCACGTAAAAATCCTCGTGTTTGATTCTCTCTTCCCTTATCTTTTTAAATTGTGATCAATTTAATTATTATTGTTTTAATTTTGTTTTAGATTTGCATGATAATTCGTTTTTAGTTGAATAATTTATAAAATCCCAATTCACCCCCCCTCTTGGGTTGCCTAGTTAGTATTTCAGTGCCAGCTACATCAATCCGATGTATCTGCATGCCCTAAAAGATGTGCAGTTAATCAGGAAAAAGAATTGGGCTACATGGTGCTTCAACTTTCTATGGGAGGGTATAACGAAGTATAAAGATCATCAAGTGAAGTCAGTTAGTGTTTGTGTTGTGTTTTTAGAGGTATATTTAAGAATCTTAGATGCCATAATTAATGCCAAATATGAAAAATAAAATGACGTAGTCATTGGTTTTTGAATGAACAGTTGTTTTACTTTAGTACTGTTTTGTATGATCGGTGCTCCATGGACAGAACAGTATGCCCTGTTAGTGTATGGACCAAGGAAGATATTCAACGCTTATTGAATTGGCGGAAAAAGTTTGGGGACATGACAAGTACTGAGGTTTGTTTTATTTTTTGTCTTGTTCACACATGTATTTAATTTTGTTTACGGTAAATTGAATATATTTTGATTGTCATTATGTATGATTGTTGTGCATATTTATTTTAGGTTCTAATGCGTGAATCAAATTTTCTGCAGTTCGAAAGAAATTTCCCTCATTTTGAACAAACCGAAGATGCTGGGACGAGCACTGTTAATATGGAGGAAGCTTTTAGGATGCTAACACAGTGTGTCCAGAGAATTGAACACAAAATGGATTCGTTCAATGTGAGCATGGAAATGGTTGAGAAGTCTTTGGAGGAATTGAGATCCAAGTCTCCTGTTGGTGCACCATCAAAACAGCCATCTGATCTATCTCTGCCATCACCGAGCTTGAAAATAGTAGAACCCACATGTCTAGTCGGAAAAACCGAGTCAACCACTGATGAAAAAAACAAAATGGCAATAGATAGCGACGAGGACTATGTGGATCGCAGATTGAACCTAAGCCTCGGTAAAATAATGGGCTGGATTGGGACAAGAGAAGGAATCGGTGAATTTCACAAAGATCCTACCCACTTTGTCGTAGGTTATTGTTGAGCATTAGAAAATGTATATTTATAAAGGAGAAAATCATCATTTTATATTTCACGTCTCACTAACAATCCTTACTTTTATGTATTAAGCTTCTTGTAATTTAATTATGTGTGTTTTATTTTAATTAAGTATTTTATGTATTTTAGGGGCATCATAGTCATTTCACAATAAACGAGAGATCAAACAGCAAAACGGACATTACTTTTGAACTCAGGACGGTCGAAAACCTTAGGAGGAGCATAAAAAGAAAAATGGTATTGTTCACATGTACGGTATTGTTTATGTTACTGTTCACGACACTGTTCACATAGACGGATCGATAACGTGGCATTGACCGATGATGTGGCATTGACTGATGAGGTCTCACGATCCTGCTGGGCTAAAATTCTTATGCACTGTTGATTGGTGACGTGGCAGCATATTAGTGGACCAAAAATCGCGCGTACAGTACATGCATTACACAGGATTATTTTCAACCAAACCGTGTTACTGTTCATCCGCGTGGTCAAACCGCGTACTGTTGACTGATGACGTGGCGCAATCCTGCGCGTCCAAACTGTTTTTAATCCGATGGCCATGATTTACTCCATGTATCTATAAAAAAGGGGTCTCCCCCCTTAATTTGGTATCTCTGAATCCATCTTTGGGATCCGTTTTCTATAATTTCTTCTCCATCTTATATTTTCTATGTATTTTAATAAATTCTCATTTTGCCCCTAGTTCAATTATGAGTGGCTAATTTTCTTTCAAGCTTGGGTTGAAGGAGAAGTTTCAACATGTGTCATGGGCTTTATTTGGTAAATTTATTTTCTCTTTCCCTCTAGTTTTTGTGGATGTTTTGACTTCTCATCAATAAATAATAATAAGCTTGTCTAGATACCGCCCTGGTTACACCGGCTCCCTAGTACAAGGTTATTATTATTTGGCACGATAAGCCCTTAGCACCATATTGATTAGAGTGTGGTTCATGAGGTGTGGATTCCCCCCTCATGATTTAATTGGTATTAATAAGGAATATTTAGCCCATGGTGTATGTTGATACAGATTCAGATACCCAAGTACATCAATTTAATAGATTTTCACTTCAGTTTATTCTTACCATTTCAATTCCAATTTTATGATAATCCAAATCACTTTCACAAAAAATCCAACTACCCTCATACAAAATTAATTCTACACAATTAAAATCCACCTCCTCGTGGGATCGACACTCGTCACCATTAGTCTATTCTACAACAGATTCGTGTGCTTACGAGTTCAATAAAATTTGCACAACAAGTTTTTGGCGCCGTTGCCGGGGAGGTAAGTAATTTTAATTCATAGAATTAATTTTTGTGAATAATTCCATTTAATTGTTTTCTTGTATTTTTTTTCAAAAAAAAAGAAAAAAATTGAATCTACATTTAAAGGTTAGTATTTCTTTTCTTTTTCTCTTCTTTAAAATTCTGTAATTTAATTTTTAATTTATTTTTCTTTGTAAATTTTTTTATCTTATTAATTCATTTTTAGTTAATTTATTTCATGTATTTATTTTTGTGTATTTTTATAGTAAAGTTGTAATAGCGCAATAAGGTTAGTATCGTAATTTCTCCCTCTTCTTTATTTTTATTTGTTTTGTTCCCATATTTATTTTTATTTTATTTGTTTTGCATGCATGGTCGAAGGTCATTATTACATAATCTTGAACCTATAGACCTTGAACTTGAGAAAACACTTCGCACACACAAACAAGTTAAAAATAAAATGGATTTGCAACCACAGAAGAGGCCATTTAAGGACTACTTCAGTCCTTTAGCTAATTTGAGCACATCATGTATAAGATACCCAAATGTAGCTGCTAGGAGTTTTGAACTAAAACCTAGTGTGCTAAATTGTCTCCCAACATTCTATGGCCTAGAAAATGAGGACCCATATAATCATCTGAATGATTCATGCTATTTTTCAAACATTTAAATATGAGAATTTTTCAGACGATGATGTTAAACTCAGATTATTCCCATTTTCTTTAAAGGATAGAGCTCGTTCATGGTTAAATACTTTGCCTGCTAATAGCATTACATCATGGGAACAAATGGTAACTAAATTTTTGAATAAATATTTCCCAGTGCATAAAACTAATGCTATTCGCAGGGAAATCTCGGAGTTTACCCAGAGAGAGGATGAGCAGTTTTTCGAAACATGAGAGCGATTCAATGGGCTACTCTTGAAGTGTCCACATCATGGGTACGAGAAATGGCACCAATGCCAATACTTTTTGGAGGGATTATTGCCAAATGTACAAGAATGACTAATGGCAACAAGTGGGGGAGAGCTAATGTTAAAAAGTGCATCAGAGATTTGGGAATTCTTCCAGTGACAAGCGGATAATTCCCAACAACGGAGTCGATCACTCAGGAATAGTAGAAGAATTAAGAGAGTAAATGAGGTTTACATTGGCGAGTCAAGTTCAAAAATCAAAGAAGTCAATGAGATGGTTGAAGGTCTCGCTCGACAAATAGCATCGTTATCGACTGCTAAATCAACAGAACCATATGATCATGACTCATACTGAGATCAAGCCAATGTCATAGGTGTAATGAGAAAACCATCAAATTACAACCCATACTCTAACACATATAACCCTGGATGGAGAGACCACCCCAATTTTTCATGATCTCAAGGATTCCAATAGAATGGACCAGAAGCTCCAGCTCCACCAATGCAACCAATTTTTCAAAATCCTCAAGCCTCTTAGCCCCCATTTAAACCATTCAATTAGAATCAGAACTACTCTCAACCCAGACCATGGGAGGATGCATTCCAGAATTTCAAGAATGTTACTCACTCCACGATTGAGCAACAGAACCGCACCATTGATGGACTACGAATTGAGTTGAGAGCATGCTTCAACTCACAAGCCTAATCAGTTTCAAGCCTGGAGAAGATAGTGGGACAACTTGCTTCTTCAGTTTAACCAGTGCCTAATCCTAAAGGAGTACATGAAGCAAGCACCAGTTCACCACAACAGCATGGAGAGGACTGCTGGAGAGGTCAAAGCAGTCATGACCTTGCGAAAAGAAAAAGAAGTCGACAACAAAGTGGAGATGCTGGTGACAAAAGAAAATCAAATTGTTCCTGTGAGTGTTGAGGACTCACCAACGGAGGAGAAAGAAGAAACCAACCCACGAGAATACGTTCCCAAAGCTCCATTTCCTCAGAGGTTAGCTAAAGGAAAGAAGGGAAAATCCACAGGTGAGATTCTTGAAATCTTTAAACAGGTAAGTGTTAACATCCCTTTACTTGATGCTATAAAGTAAGTTCCATCTTATGCCAAGTTTCTTAAAGACCATTGTACTAAAAAAAGAAACATTCATATTCAAAAGAAGACATTTTTAACAGAAAACGTTAGATCTATACTCCAACATAAAATTCCTCTAAAATGCAAAGACCCAGGTTCCTCCACTATCTCATGTAGCATAGGGAACCAAACAATTGAGAATGCTTTGTTGGATTTAGGAGTTAGTGTAAATCTGTTGCCTTACTCAGTATTTTTTAAACTTGGACTTGGAAAATTACACCCAACTCCAGTGGTGTTACAGCTTGCAGATCGGTCCACGAAAATACCTCGTGGTATTGTGAAAGACGTGCTTATCCAGGTAGACAAGTTTTATTTTCTTGTTGATTTCATTATAATTGACACTCAACCAATACAAGATTCAAGGAAGCACATCCCCATTATTCTCGACCGACCTTTCTTGGCAACTGCGGATGCTCACATTCAATACAGAACTGGAAATATGCAGTTGTCCTTCGGCAACATGACTATGGAACTGAACATCTTCAATATTTCCAAACACCCTCACAATGCAAATAATTAAATTGTTGATGTGGATTTAATAGAAGCATTAGTTGATAATATTTTTGTTTCAAACCTTAGTGATGATCCTTTACAAACATGTTTAACTCACTTTGGTTTGGATTTTGATATTGACAGATCGGTCGATGAGGTCAACGCTCTACTTGACTCAGCACCATCCATGAACACTAATAAATGGAAGTCAAGAGTTGAACAACTAGCACCATCAGAAAAGAAACTTATCCCATCATCAGAATCACCACCGATACTCAAGCTCAAAACATTGCCCAACACATTGGAATATGCATTTTTAAGGGAAGAAAGTTCTCTACCGGTAATCATCTCATCATCCCCCAATGACGAACAAAAAGGTAAGTTGTTAGATGTTTTAAAAGAGCACAAATGAGCATTAGGATAGACCATAGCGGACATAAAAGGTATAAATCCAGTAGACTGCATGCATTACATTCACTTTGATGAAAATGCTAAACCTACTAGGGAAATGCAACGTCGGTTAAATCCTAATATGAAAAAAGTGGTTAGAACTGAAGTCCTTAAGCTATTAGATGCAAGTATCATTTACCCCATTTCTGATAGTTCATGGGCCAGTCCTGTGCAAGTTGTCCCCAAAAAGTCAGGAGTCACTATAGTTATGAATGCCGATAATGAATTGATACCCACTAGAGTGACTACAGGATGGTGTGTATGCATTGATTATAGAAAGTTGAATTCTGTCACACGTAAAGACCATTTTCCTTTACCATTTATCGATCAAATGCTTGATAAATTAGCAGGACATGAATTTTATTACTTTTTAGATGGCTACTCAGGATATAATTAGATTCCCATAGCACCAAAAGATCAAGAGAAACCCACTTTCACTTGCCCTTTTGGCACTTTTGCATATAGAAGGATGCCATTTGGATTATGTAATGCACCTGCTACATTTCAACGATGCATGTTGAGTATTTTTTCTGATATGGTTGAACGATTCCTTGAAGTCTTTATGGATAACTTTTCTGTCTTTGGTAATTCATTTGATCAATGTTTACATCATCTAACACTAGTTCTGCAGAGATGTATCAAGAAGAACTTGGTCTTAAATTGAGAGAAATGTCATTTTATAGTTAAACAAGGTATTGTTCTCGGTCACATCATTTCGAGCAAAGGTATTGAGGTTGACAAAGCCAAGGTGGATCTCATTTCTAATCTTCCTCCACCCAAAACAGTCAGAGAAGTAAGATCTTTCCTTGGGCATGCTGGTTTTTATAGACGTTTCATTAAAGATTTTAGCAAAGTTTCTAGACCCTTATGCAATTTACTTGCTAAGGATGCACCTTTTATCTTTAATGATTCATGTCTTGTGGCTTTTGAAAAATTAAAGCAATTGTTGACATCATCACCCATTATTCAGGCCCCAAACTGGAGCTTACCATTTGAACTCATGTGTGATGCATATGATTATGCAATAGGAGCAGTATTAGGACAAAGAGTTGATCGAATTCCCCATGTTATTTATTATGCTAGTATGACATTGAATGATGCACAGTTGAACTATTCAACTACTGAAAAAGAAATGCTAGCAGTAGTGTTTGCATTGGAAAAATTTCGATCTTATCTCATTGGTTGTAAAAATAATTATATTCACAGATCATGCTGCTCTTAAATATCTTCTCACAAAGAAAGATGCAAAAGCTAGACTAATTCATTGGGTGTTACTTTTGCAGGAATTCGACTTGGAATTTAAAGATAAGAAAGACACAGAAAATGTTGTGGCTGACCATCTCTCTCGTCTCCATTTTGACACAATTATGGAAACATTACCATTGAATGAGTCATTTCCAGATGAACAATTAATGAGTGTGGAAGTATTACCTTGGTATGCTGATATAGTTAATTATCTTGTTACAGGTCAACTTCCAGAGCATTGGACCAAGTAAGACAAGGGCAATTTTTTTTTTACAGAAATAAAGAATTTCTTTTGGGATGACCCTTATCTGTTCAAGTATTGTGCAGATCAAATTATTAGGCGATGTGTCCCAGAAAGTGAAATTCAGAATATCATTTCATTTTGTCATGAACAAGCTTGTGGAGGCCATTTCAGTGCTAAGAAAACAACTACTAAATTTTTATAATGTGGTTTCTATTGGCCAACTATATTTCGAGACGCTTACACTTTCTGTTCTTCATGTGATAGGTGTCAACCATTAAATCTAATTTTAGTGGTTGAGATTTTTGACGTATGGGGTATCGACTTCATGGGACCCTTTCCCCCTTTTTTGGGCCATCAATACATATTGGTTGCTGTTGACTACGTATTGAAATGGGTAGAAGCAATTCCATGCAGAACCAATGATCACAAGGTGGTGATAGGGTTTTTGAAAAGCAACATTGTTTCGTGCTTGGGATTCCCTCGAGCAATAATCAGTGATGATGGTGCCCACTTTTGTAACAAAGCATTCAAAACTCTTTTGACAAAGTATTCCATCACTCACAAAGTGGCGACCCCATATCATCCGCAAACCAGTGGCCAAGTTGAGATCTCCAATCGAGAAATAAAGCACATATTAGAAAAGACGGTGAGGTCGGACATAAAAGATTGGTCATTAAGACTAGATGATGCATTATGGGCATATAGAACGGCTTTCAAGACCCCGATTGGGATGTCACCCTACAGGCTAGTGTACGAAAAAGCGTGCCACCTACCTGTGGAACTCGAGCATCGTGCATATTGAGCCATCAAGAAATTCAACTTTAACATGCAGCAAGCCAGCTCAGAAAGAAGATTACAACTGGCAGGATTCTGGGTGTTCGATGAATTGAATGCAGTAAAATCGTTTCCATCGACACTAAAATCAATACCATGAAAGTTATTTGCAATGAAATGTCCAATAATGCAATAATTAAGTTAATTATTGTAAACATTAAACACATGATAAAGAACTTGGGACATACCTTAGTTGGGTGTTATCATTCCCTTGAATATGACAAGTTCGTGCTGTATGCCTAACCTGACGACATTTTCCACACTTTCTAGCACTTTCTTCTACACATTTCGCTTTAGACATAGCGCCTTTGGTCTTTACAACTGCAGGATTATGAACTTTTGTTCCCATCCACACATTTTTATTTGGGAGATTGTCGCGTTCAGATTGTTGTTCATAAGTTAATGTTAGCCGATTGATTTCCACCAATGTATTTTCGTAGGCTTCAACATTTTTTGCTGTATTGTAGCACATTTTATTGTAAGATGCAGACAATGCACTAAATCTAGCCACCTCGGAAACATTGGTGTCAATTTCTGGTTTTGTAGTCCTGCAAGTATTGTGCTCCTTGACTTTTTTTGTCCATCTACGAAGAACCATATTGTCAGGAATCTTTTCAATTTGTTCCACTTTCAAGACATGAAACATATGCCTACAAGGAAGCCCAACAGATTCCATCATTTGACAAAAGCACTGTATGTGGTTTTCTTGTAGATTGTGGATGACATTCCACCATGTTGCTGGTGTCCCAAATTCAGTGATTGTGTACAAAGTACCATTGACAGCTTTGACAGTTTTTACTTCGATGACCGCGCTTTCTCGCTGCATCTCATCTCTAACCTTCGAAAAAACCCTTAATGAACAATTGTGCAGCATGTTTCTCCAGGCTATTTAAGTGCATTCTTAAAACAGGAGCATTGTATTTGGTTTTGAACTCATCAAATGTTTCTGTGGCACGAATATTGCAGAGAGCATGATCGATTTGTCGCATAAACTCATACAATTTTAGTTTATATTGGACAAATCGGTTAAGATATGTATTTATGCTTTCACATCGTTGAGTGCTTCGCATACCAGCAAAGAATGTTCCTCTAAGATAAGCTTCTGCCCAGTTGCACTGCTTTGAATACATTTTCTGTACCCATGCATGATGTTTAAGTGCGAATTCAGCCACTACAGCTGGCCATTGGGTTTCAAATTCAGCTACCGTCATAGTTGTCAACATCAAATCATGAAATTTTATCGTAAAGTCTTCGTTCTTCAAATTAGCTTGTGCATTGCGTTCGAGATGCCAACAACAAAGATGATGGATGCACTCGGTAAACATTGTCTTTATTGCCTTCGACATTGCCTTGTCACCATCAGTAATTACAGACACGGGCTTTCGATTGCTTATAGTGGAGAGGAAAGTTTGCAACAGCCACGCGTATGAGTCAATTGTCTCATCTGCGAGTAAAGCAAAACCAAAAATCGTTGTTCTGAAGTGATAGTTTGTTCCGACAAGTGTAACGAGGGGTTTATGATATGCATTAGTCTTATATGTTGCATTGAATGCCAACACATCACCAAAACACTGACAGTCATAACGAGTTACACAATCAGCCCAAAACAAATTTCGTAGTCTATTTTCATTATTTAGTGTGTACTCAAAGCAGAGTCTAGGGCCATGTTTAGATTTTGCCGCAAAGTATGTTATAGTTGTGTCTGAGTCAGAATCTCCAACCACAGCATGAGTGGAAGCATCTAGCGTGTTTTGCATGTCTTTACGTGTGAACCTTAGGTTTTGAGGCCCCTCTACTTGATCAGCAATGTAATCTATGAATTGGCAAGTCTTCACACCAACATGCCTTAATGCCTTTGCTTGCACTAGCTCTGCATCAGTAACCTTTTCGATGTGAATGAATGAGATGAACTTCATTATCAGAAGCCAAAGGATGGTTGTGCTCAGGCCTGAATTCTTTGACGATGTATTTACCAATTGATTCATCGTAATTCACTCAAAATGAGGCCTGACACCCGGTTCGTGTTATAGGTCGTGGTTCTCACACCCTACTGCAGTTTTGAGATTGTCTTTCATCTCTTAGCCCTTTGAAATGACAAACCCAACGTCGAATTGTGATTCTTCCAGACTTTTTTCCGTGCCGCATATCATCTTTCCTAACACCAAAACCAATCATTCAGGCATAATTGTTATACCACTATTTTGCATCCACTACTGAGCCGAAATGACTGCCAAGAACGTCTGATGCCTGTAGACCAACCTTTGGAGCAATTGATATTCGTAATTGCTATTATTATGTGGGCTACTCATATTTAACCCATGTTCAACTAAAATTTTGTTAATAACATGAGTCACAACCTTTATCTTAATAATTTAATATAATAATAAATATGAAACCGTCTATGAGCTCACAAATCTACTACTTCTATTACAGCACATAACTTTGTTGGAGAGAAACTTGACTCATGAAAAGTGGAAAACCCATGTTCCAAAGATGTTCAACAAGATTTTAGAACATAGCATTTGAAGTGAGTGTGTTTTTTGTGAAGAAGTCTTGGACTTTAGCCTTAGAATAATCCTTCATTAATGGAGGGAAGGTGAGTTTTGTTTTCATCATATTTATTGCAAACCTAACCAACCAAACGTGCTAATTTTAAATGACTAACGTGATAACGAAATATTTTTGGATGAGATCCAGTCCACCGGTAATAATAACTGGAAAGCCGAATCCATTTTCAAAATTTCTGGGAACTATGCGGACAATCGGATAATTAAATCGGTACGCCGGTTTCGAGCAGAATGTGATTCTGGACGCAACCGGCTAACTAGTTTCCGCTAACCGGTTAGCCGGTTAGCGTCCAGAATCAAACTACACTCAGCCGGCTAACCGGTTAGTGACAATCAGTTTGCCGATTTCGAGCTTCCCTCTCTGGACTCTAACCGGCTAACCGGTTAGCAAAAATCGGTTAGCCGATTGCGTCTAGTGTGGTTTTGAACGCTAACCGGCTAACCGGTTAGTGGAAATCGGTTAGCCGGTTGCGTCCAGAAGCACAACCAGTTAGTGACAAACGGTTAGCCGGTTTCGTGATACACCAACTATTTCTTCTTCTTCCTTCTTCTTTTGGCAATCTAGAAACCACTCTCTCTCTAAAAATCGATTTTTCCCTCTCTCTATCTCACGCCAAATCCTTCAGTTCCACTCATTTTCGATTCCAATCGATTCGTAAAACTTATTCCCCATCTATTCCTGGATCCAAAATTATCTTTCAAATCCAGTTTCAACCTCAACATCACTAGATCCGAAATCAAATCTAGGGTTGGAACCGAAATTTTCTCTCTCTAGATTTCTTCCTCTTAAACGTATTCCCCATCCATTCTTACCGAATTTCATAAACGGTAAGCCGCTTATCACAAAAAATTCGTGTGTTTGTTTTTCTTTTCCCTTATTGTGTTTTTATCAAATTTATTGCTTTCAAATTTATTAAGGCTTTAGATTGGATATTTGTTAGGATAAGTTTTAAAATACCAATTCACCCCCCTCTTGGGTTGCACAACTTGTATTTCAATAAACGTCAAACATGAAACCAGGGCGGCCGACTTATGTAACCTTTTGTTTAGTACCTTTTGGCTTCTTCAAACTCTATAAATATTAAGTAGTTAAGATTTGTGGCAGTATTATTTCTCATCTTTTTATATTCTCTATAATCTAATATATTAGTTGAGATTAAAAAATAATTACATTACAAAATATTAAAAATAGAAAATAATTAGTAGATTATAAAAGATTACATGTCCCTTCTTCTTTCTATTTAAATTCAACAATATGTAACCATTAATAATAAATTAATTATAGTTTTGAAACATTCATTTATTTTATTAAGCCAACAACTAAACTTTAGTGGTTTAAAATATATCAACTAATTAATATAGGAAGGAAGGTTCTTTCATATTCCTTCACCAATACCACTAGGACCTAATTTTAATGTCATAATTTCATATTTAATTATGCAACCTTTTATTTTGTGTCTTTTGGCTTCTTCAAACTATATAAATATTAAGTATTTAAGATTTGTTATGTTTGAATTTTTTTAATTATTTAACCAACATCCTCTTTAGAAATGTTTTTGTGTTTTTATGTTTTGACTGATTTAATTTTTTTGTATTGTGTGCTTCATAAAGTATTCTTTTCTTCATTAGTTAAACAATGATAAAGATAGTTGGATGATAAGGGTTAGGCTTTGTAAAATGTGGGAGTCTGTTAATACCAAGAAGAATGGAGAGTTGATTAGTGTGAACATAATTTTGATTGATGAAAAGTTGTTTACACTTAACTATACACATTAATATATATTTTTAAAGTTAACAAAAAAATAATTAACTTTCATAAATAACATTAGTTTTATAAGGCTGCGTCATCTTTAAAAAAAATCAATTCATATTTTTTATCAGTTTTATCAAGTGTAAAGTAATAAAAAAATAATACTAATTTTTTTTAAAATTCCTAGTTAAAAAATAAATGAGAACCAAAAGAGCTGGAAGTATATAATAAAAGAGCTGCAAGTATATAATAAAAGAGCTGCAAATAACCATATTTAATGCTATTTACTATATTTATTTAATTTAAATCAAGTAGCAAAACAAGATATTTTTACCCATTTGAAAAGGGCTAAAAGGGTCCTAAAAAAAGCTCGAGAAGAGCAACAAATGAATCTATTCACCATAATTATTACGCCAATTGTGAATTCTCATGCTTAATCAAATTATCATGATGATACTTTGGTTATTGATTGGTGTGTTGAAATTCACTATGATTTCTTAAAGATAAACAGCAAGCATGCCTTAATAAATTGCCATGTGTATGATGTAATTAAGTTGTTTGATCTTCAAAGAAACGGCAGCTCAATAGATGTATAAGCTAATGTTGACCTTTGGTACCTGGCGTTATGGGAATATCTTCCAAGTACATTAAAGATACTCGAAAGATCCCCAAAATACCTACTTAGCCAAACATCCATACTCAAAGCTAAAGACGATATAACCAACTAGATGTCAAATTAAACTTATTATTAAAGTCAAATACAAATGAAAACAAGAATGTTGGGACAACTTTGCATAAAAAGATAAGTCAGGTGCACCAAATGGAAAAGCATAGCATGAATGCAGAATACGGGTTTCATATACAATTAAAAGAGTGTTAGCAGATGAAAAGTTATGCAAAACACAGTTGCACAACAGACAAATCATCTTCTTCACCATTTTTTTAGATGGGGGGATCAACAAAAGTTGTAGAGGTGGCATAGGCGTGAGCTTTAGTAGCAGAAACATTTAATGGGAGCTTTAGTTGGGGTATACCAAATACACCAGGTGGCCTCTGTGGACTGCTAGATTGGGATGTACAGGACCCTTAATGACCTCGATTGTTGCTATGATAATTGATTTGTCTACCATCCTAAGCACTGTCAGCACCAGATCTGTACCCAATACTTCGACCATTATGCGTTTCTTTTACCTAGACAATATACCTTCATACTTGGTCTGCAGCATTTCAAGATCTTTAGTCACCTAAGTTTGCTCCTCAAACAGATCATCGAGGCATCCCTTCAAGGCTTTATTTTCCTAAGCAGGCTTCTCTTCATACAACTTGTGGTTTTGGATTTTACCTTATAACTTTACCACGATCGCTTGAGCAATGGGGGCAGCTATGGAATCTTGGAAGATATGACTCAAGAAAAAAGTTATCTACAACCAACAAGATAGAGCTAGAATTACAAATCCATTCATATTTTAATAGGCTTTGAGACTTAACTATAGCGTTCGCTCAAGTCTAACCTATCCGTCCTTACTGCAGTCACTTTAGGGTATGTTCTTGATGGTGTAGTGCATAAACCTAGCCAAGGGCAAGACATTTTTATTTGCCACTAGATCCAGCTCTCCTTTAGGAAAATCCCTAGGAAGAGAGTAGAAGGACCTTAATTTTTTTTTTTTTGAGTGAAGTTGTTGTTGGGAAATTATGCTCTTTAAAAGCATATGTGTTTATTTGATTATAATAAACATTTTTTCTGATTAATAAAATTAATGAGGTATTTTATTCAAATATCTTAATTGCATTTATATTTGTATTAAAGTCCATTTAATCATATTATATGTATTTATGTGATCACCATGTGGATTCACAGAAGACATAAATACAAGTTATCTTATGATTAAATAAATTTAGTTCGCAGTTGATAAATAAAGTTGGGCACTTTATTTAGGTATAAACTGTAATAAATTCATTGAATGATTTGTCTTAATCATGTATGAATTTAATTGATGTAGTACGACTACATTGAACTGGATCACATATGAGATTTAATTAACTTTGTAATAACTGTCAGACTTATTAAATCTCATAGGCGTTGATTTTACTGTAATCTTAATCTTGAGTTAATTATGATTTCATGATTGTGATTGTTATTCCATTTGAGTTACCAATGGGCACGACACATCCTTGTGGTCAAGATTGCCCGGTATCTTGGTGGGAGCAATTATGAGTATTGGAGTTATAGATTAACAATATAGAATTTGTACAACACATCTCTTGATAGGTTTTCGGCACTTGATCATAGAATTCTCTGGCCAGAGTGTGTCAACATATTTAGTATGTTGAAAATGATCATTAGAGAAAACCAGTAAGGATCAAGGAATAAGATGTTATTAAATTGATTGGACAGTTGAGATATCAATTTAATTAACGATGTGGTACAAAGGATTGTGCAGTAAAGAAATCAATGTGGCTTGGGACGAATTATTATTCGAGCATACAATTATGGAAGTCAGTTCCAATCTTTTAGTGGAGTAGATTTGGAATTAAATAATTGGGCTAGTTTAATTACAGGCCTAATTATTGTAGCCACTATTGTATGTTCCCTAATGATCCCCGGGTTAGCTCATTTAATTGACTGCACCACTACTGGACTAATAAGCAAGATAACTAGCTATTTGGGTCAAAAGCCTAATTATATCTTTTAGTGGGAGGCTCCATTTAATTAGCTTATGTGTAAGGGGCCTTATGTTATTTTACATGGTGGGTCCCTTATTAAAAGAAAAAGAAACGTGAGTTTAATTTGGGGCATTATTTGGAGCCTAGGGTTTTCACTAAAGGGAGATATAAAAGGCTTATTTTCTCAACAGAAAAAAGAGAGAAGCCACTTTATACAGATTGGAGAATAAGATTTTTCTCTCCATTGTTGAGAGAAAAATTTTCTCGTGCTAGTTGCTTTGGTAGTGATAAAGGCGCCCACACGTCAAGTGCAGATCGAACCTGAGTCATAACCTGGAAGATCATTGGGGATAGTTCGTGATCTAACTAGCGTGGTGGTGACGGATCGTGATCTAACAGGAGTGGTGGTGGCAGATCGTGATCCAGGAGCCTAAATCACTTCAACGGAAAAGCCAACTCGGATTTTCAAGGTACAATTTCTAGATTACGTGTTCTTATATATTATATGAGAGCGGTCCTTAAAAAGGTTTTATAAAATTTAAAAACCTAATTTTTCCCCAACAATTGGTATCAGAGCCATCTCATATTAATATATAAGGATTTCGTATGAAATCATTCTTGAAATATATGTATTAGAGTGGCACAATTTACTCAGATATATATTTATTGTTTAATATATGAATAAAGCATGTTTATGGTTTGTCTTAATTCATGGTTAGATTTTCTGTTGTATTTTTCCGTTTGGATCTGTAACAAGAGGGGTGGTTTATTATCACCATAATTCCCTCTTGATTTATTTTTCAGTAATAGAAATTTTGTAAGCCAAAATTGGCATAGGAAATTTGTAATTCATCACTGGAAAACGAATTCAAAAATCAAGATCAAAGAAATAGAAGGCTGGAAATTTCAGCGGCAACAAAGGACGAACGCACCCGCTGCAGTAACGCGTGCTGCAGCAGCATGCCGCGAGCAGCGTTGCACCAGCGCAGGTAGCAGCCAGCGCGCGCGCACGCTGCTCGCGCAGCCAGCAACGCACGGGCGCGCAGCAGGCAGCGGGAGTAGGAGCTTTCCGGTGCAGCGCGAGGACTTGTGACGCGCGTGCGCAGGTTGCTGGCGGAGGGAGTCGGTAGGCGTCTTTTCGGTGTTGATGGTGGCTTTCCGGCGTGGCGGCAACGTCTGAACAGTGGAGGCCCTTTGTGGAGATGGCGGCTGGGGAAGAAGAAAGAAAGAAAAATATGATTTTAGGGTTTCATGGTTTTTATCATGAAGGACCCTATGGTTTCATAAGTTTTTCTTTGGGCATATATGTTTTAATTTTTTGCATTTAAGTCCAAAAATGATTTTGGGCTTAATGAATCCTAGTTTTAGGCCCAATTTTAATTGGGCTTAATGGATTAAAAATGCATAGATAAAATTAAATACATTAAATTTATTTTTGGTCTAAAAGTTTTATTTTATTCAAAAAAAAATATTTTATTTATTTCTTTCTTTTCAAAAATAAAATTGGACCAATTATAAATTTTAAAAACCCAATTTCCCCTAGTCCATCAACAAAGACAAGCTTATGGAAGATGGACATTGACAAGAAAAGCCCAATGAAGATTAGGCTTAGGGTTAATGTATTTTTTCATTATTAGGAAAACCATGAATTAAGATTATTTAATTATTTTTCTATATGTTATGTTTTTGGATGTTCACATGCCATGATAACATGTCATATAGAATAGGTAGTGCCACTCTATGCATAATGATACATGTCATTCATTCAATAATGAATTTCACTATATTGTTTGATATTTGCCTATGCTTAATAATATTGGATATCATCTAGATAATATTATAGGAAGCATCCAATTAACAATATGTATGTTTTAAAAAGGAAAAATCAATTTTAAAATATTGAGTAGGAGAGGGAAAATTCAAGATAATTTTTCCCACGGGCTCCATTGTTAGTTCAATAATAAAATTATATATATACCTCGACTTCATGATACGGTGATGCTCCCTACGGAGGGTATATATATTAGACATTTTATTTGATGAACTTCTTCAAAGATAAAATTGAAATATTTTTCAATCAATTGTTCGTCCCAACGGTGACTATTGATATGAAAAATACGTAGATTGAAACAATGGTTATACACTCAACTAAAATTTGTTATTAACCTTCCCAACGAAGCTCTGTTAACAAATTAAGGCCCAAAAGGATAACGATAATTATTTATCATGTCTCCACATGAAAGTAAATAATCTAATGCATAATTGGGTCTAGTAAGTGTAGACATGACTTCCCCAACGGATAGCTTGTCAAAGCGGTACTAGATTATCGTTACAATAAATTAAAATGCATTTATGATTTTTTGCATTTTTGTCATTTATTGTGAATTTTGTTTCAAATATTTATGCATGTTTATTTTGTTTTGTTTTTCAGAAAATGTCTTCCATCAACCCATTATTAATTATCCTTGTTAAAAATGAACTCACTGGTGAAAATTATTTAGATTGGAAACGCAATCTATTTAATATTCTCACTGCTAAGGGAAGCAAATATGTGTTGACCCAGCCTTGCCCTCCTGAACCATCGTTATGCGATTATAGAAATCAGAAGGAGCCTTATGAGAAATGGTGCGAAGCTAACAAAATGGCTAAGCGCTATATATTGGCTTCGATTTCTGTGGAACTGCATAAGAAACATCGGAGCATGGAAACAGCCACTGAAATAATGGCTAGTCTTCATCAGATGTTTGGGAAAAATACCCATTTTGCCAGAGAAGCAGCATTAAAACGTATTACGGATGCTAAGATGGAAGAGGGCACAAAAGTTCGTGATCATGTCCTCAATATGATGGACTATTTGAATGAGGTAGAGATTCATGGTGTCCAAATCAATGATAAATCAAAGATTAACATAGTGATTGAATCTTTACCTGATACATTCAAAGAGTTTAAGGTCGGCTATATCTTAAACAATAAAGATATGACCTTAATTGAATTAATGCACGAACTACATGCTATAGAAGAATTTTATCATAGCAGAAAACTTCCTGAAAAAGGATTCTCTTCAAGGCTTAAGTCGAAAGACAAGAATGAGCAAGCAAGAGTGGGGATCGACAAACTGTCCACTAAAAGAAGTGGCAAGCCAAAAGGCAAGTGTTACAAATGTGGACAGAAGGGTCACTGAAAGAAAGATTGTCCTAAGATTATTAAAATCAGGTATAGGAAATCTTTAAGCTTCCTAATTAGTTCAGATTTCTATTGATTCATACAATGATGAATTCTGAGATAACTAATCTTATTTGTAATTCATTTATTTGGTTTTCAGGAAACCAAGAGATTAAGTGAAGAAAGCTTCAAACCGCAGTTGAGGACATGCTAGTTTATATCAATTGAAAGACTAGATCAATTGTACAAGACTTTAGTTTTGATATTTGTCTTTATTTTCAAAATATTAGAGGAATTTAATTTCGGTGGCTTGTTTTAAGAAACAGGAGTACACTGTTATTTTTGGATCCTCTGTTTATTATTTGTTTTGGTTATTTATAAAGACAATTTATATCATATAAGTCTATTGATCTATTCAAAGCAAGATATAATGATAAAGAGTATATGCATCTATCTAAGAAAATAAATGTTTCTTCAAACCAAAATCACCTCTGATATTTATGCTTAAGTCATATAAACTATAATAAGATTTTAAGATAATGATTAATGATAGACTTGTTGGCCTATTAAGATTGATCATTGTAACTCTATAAATCTTATTTAGAAAAGTAATATGACAAGGATGTTCTTTTTGAGCTAAAAGCATAACATTGTATTTGATGATTTAGCGCATACAAATGTATGCGGACTAAACAGTTTACATGTTATAAGAGATTATGAGTATTCTATCAATCTTGTTGATGAATATTCATTTTAATTTATGTTTGTCTAAATGCGTCATGATTCCATTGCTTTTGAAATTCAAAAGAGTACGTGGATAAGACAGAAGCAATTAGACAAGGAACATAAAAGAACTTCGATATGATCGAAACAAAGAATATCTCTATGGAGAATTCTAGCACTATTTGGTTGTCAATGAACACTATGTTACAATAGTGTAATTAAATGGAGAAACAAGATTCTTTTGGATAAGACAAGATATATACTAAGTGGTTTATCATTTACCTTTTTGATTCCAGATACTAGTATTTAAAACTACAAAGTTTTGTTGAACTTAGTTTCATCTATCTTGGTGTCTACTACTCCAAGAAATTATGAAAAAGTCACAAACATGGTTTGAGACACATTCGTATTTGGAGTTTACTAGTATTTCTACTAGAATCAGAGATAGAGAAGATGGATTCGTGTTCAGAAGCTTGCATGTTTTAGGTATCTTAAAGGAATAAGGGAAAGTCTGAATTATAGTCCTCAAGATAGGAATGTATTTATAGAAATATTATTTACTTTCTTTGAGGAAGACTATATAATGACTTATAACCTAAGAGTAAGGTAAAACTAGAGAACTAAAAGAGATCAGGTTGTTGCTCAGCTTTCAGCACCTGTTATAGAACAGGAAGAACAGCAACAACCAGCTGATCAATACAGGATTATCCTTGAACAACCATCACTTTTAGAACCTCGTCGTAGTGGGAGGGTAACTAGGTTACCTGCGAGATACATGCTTTTGGAAGAAACCTATACGACTATCTCAGATGAACATGTACAAGATCCCACTAGTTACAACGAAGCTCTAATAGATAGAGATGTTGAATTTTGAAAAAGGTCATGAATCAAGAAATGGGATCTATATATTCCAATAAAGTCTGGGAACTTGTAGAGGCACCAAATGGGGTAAAACCTATAGCGTGCAAGTGGATCTACAAGAGAAAAAGAGGAGTAGACGGAAGGGTGGAGACATTTAAAGCAAGATTAGTAGCCGAAGGGTTTACTCAGAAAGAAGGAATCAATTATGAGGAAACCTTTTCTCCGGTTGCTATGCTTAAATCCATCAGGATTCTGCTCTCCATTGCTGCAGTGCTAGATTATAAAATTTGGCAAATGGATGTCAAGACTGCCTTTCTTAATGGGCATCTTGAAGAAAAACATTTACATGCAGCAACCAGATGGATTTATACAAAAAGGCCAAGAATACATGGTATGTAAGTTGCAAAGATCCATTTATGGATTGAAGCAAGCATCCCGGTCATGGACCATCAGATTTGATCAAGCGATTAAATCGCTTGGATTCATTCAGAGCATTGATGAACCATGTGTGTACAAGAAAATTTAGGGAAAATTTATAGCCTTCCTAATTTTTTATGTAGACGATATTCTCCTGATTGGAAACGATATAGGAGTATTGACTACAATAAAGATTTGGTTAGCAAAACAATTTGATATGAAAGACCTGAGTGAGACAAGTTATATTCTTGGTATCAAGCTACTACGAGACCAGAAGAATAAAACTTCAGCCTTGTCTCAAGCGGTCTATATCGACAAGATATTGGCTAGATTTAGCATGGAAAATTCCAAGACTGGTTTATTACCATTCAGACATGGAATTACATTCTCTAAGGATCAATCACCTAAAACATCTGAAGAGATAGAGAGAATGAGACGAGTTCCCTATGCAGAAGCTGTGGGAAGTCTTATGTATGCCATGCTTTGCACTAGGCCAGACATCTGTTTTGCGGTAGGGATGGTTAGTAGATATTAATTTAATCCTGAACCTCAATACTGGATTGCAGTCAAGCATATTATAAAGTATCTGAAAAGAACTAAAAATTATATGCTTGTGTATTCTGGTGATGAACTTATACTAGTGGGTTATACTGATTTTTCGTCAGATAAGGATTTTAGAAAAACAACTTCCGGCTATGTGTTTATAATAGGAAGTGGAGCTATTAGTTGGATGAGTGTGAAACAATCTTGTATCACAGACTCAATAACTAAAGCTAAATATGTGGCTACATCTGAAGCTGCAGAAGAAGCTATATGGCTCCGCAAGTTCCTACGAAATCTTGAGGTGGTACCTGTTGTAACTGCACCCCTGAAACTATTTTGTGATAATGGTGGTGCGGTAGCTCAATCTAAGGAACCAAGGAACCACAAGAAACAAAACATATTGACAGGAAGTATAATCTCATAAGGGAATAGTGTAGAAAGGTTATATGACAGTACCCCAAATGGCATTAGATGCTAAATGACAGATCTTATTGCAATGGCCATAAGTGGGAAACCTTTATAACCTGCACTTAGAGCCCTAGAGCATGAGCAATATGCTAGATATGCTTTGAGAGCTAGTGGGAGATTGTTGGGAAATTATGCTCTTTAAAAGCATATGTGTTTATTTGATTATAATAAACATTTTTTCTGATTAATAAAATTAATGAGGTATTTTATTCAAATATCTTAATTGCATTTATATTTGTATTAAAGTCCATTTAATCATATTATATGTATTTATGTGATCACCATATGGATTCACAGAAGACATAAATACAAGTTATCTTATGATTAAATAAATTTAGTTCGCAGTTGATAAATAAAGTTGGGCACTTTATTTAGGTATAAACTGTAATAAATTCATTGAATGATTTGTCTTAATCATGTATGAATTTAATTGATGTAGTACGACTACAATGAACTGGATCACATATGAGATTTAATTAACTTTGTAATAACTGTCAGACTTATTAAATCTCATAGGCGTTGATTTTACTGTAATCTTAATCTTGAGTTAATTATGATTTCATGATTGTGATTGTTATTCCATTTGAGTTACCAATGGGCACGACACATCCTTGTGGTCAAGATTGCCCGGTATCTTGGTGGGAGCAATTATGAGTATTGGAGTTATAGATTAACAATATAGAATTTGTACAACACATCTCTTGATAGGTTTTCGGCACTTGATCATAGAATTCTCTGGCCAGAGTGTGTCAACATATTTAGTATGTTGAAAATGATCATTAGAGAAAACCAGTAAGGATCAAGGAATAAGATGTTATTAAATTGATTGGACAGTTGAGATATCAATTTAATTAACGATGTGGTACAAAGGATTGTGCAGTAAAGAAATCAATGTGGCTTGGGACGAATTATTATTCGAGCATACAATTATGGAAGTCAGTTCCAATCTTTTAGTGGAGTAGATTTGGAATTAAATAATTGGGCTAGTTTAATTACAGGCCTAATTATTGTAGCCACTATTGTATGTTCCCAAATGATCACCGGGTTAGCTCATTTAATTGACTGCACCACTACTGGACTAATAAGCAAGATAACTAGCTATTTGGGTCAAAAGCCTAATTATATCTTTTAGTGGGAGGCTCCATTTAATTAGCTTATGTGTAAGGGGCCTTATGTTATTTTACATGGTGGGTCCCTTATTAAAAGAAAAAGAAACGTGAGTTTAATTTGGGGCATTATTTGGAGCCTAGGGTTTTCACTAAAGGGAGATATAAAAGACTTATTTTCTCAACAGAAAAAAGAGAGAAGCCACTTTATACAGATTGGAGAATAAGATTTTTCTCTCCATTGTTGAGAGAAAAATTTTCTCGTGCTAGTTGCTTTGGTAGTGATAAAGGCGCCCACACGTCAAGTGCAGATCGAACCTGAGTCATAACCTGGAAGATCATTGGGGATAGTTCGTGATCTAACTAGCGTGGTGGTGACGGATCGTGATCTAACAGGAGTGGTGGTGGCAGATCGTGATCTAGGAGCCTAAATCACTTCAACGGAAAAGCCAACTCGGATTTTCAAGGTACGATTTCTAGATTACGTGTTCTTATATATTATATGAGAGCGGTCCTTAAAAAGGTTTTATAAAATTTAAAAACCTAATTTTTCCCCAACAGTTGTTAAAGGAGGCACCCTGTCACGTAGTTGTTACTCCAGGAAAGTGAGGAGATAAGGTGCCCTTGAAGCTGCTGGGGAAGATGCCATTTGATTTAGTTCTTACTCTCTAGTTATTACTCTAAAATAGTGAAGAGTCGGGTACCCTTAGCGAGAGGAGTGGTACCCAAACCATCAGATGAGCGACCCCTCATTTAATTTTAAAAAAAGGTCAAAATCCTCAGTAAATGGGCTCACATCTGCCAAACATCATGCACCCAAATAAGAAAAGGTCAGCTAAGCAAACACTGAAGTCCTATAAACAGAAACAAAAAAAGAAGAGTAAGAAACACATAAATTATAAATACAAAACACGAGAGACAACGAGGTAAATAAAACACTTTGCACTCAAAGTGACTCATCTTCAAAGGCAGACAAAGAGCTCTCATCGATCAACCTAGGTTTTCTAATCTTTCCTCACTCAAGACGTCACTCTATTTTTGTAAAACCAAAATCCACTCTTCATAAGCACTCACTTCTTTGCCCACCTCCTGAATAAGACTTTTTTTCCTTGATCCATGTAACATCTACAAGGATACAAGGAGCCATGGATTGGAGGTTACAAGGAGCCATGGATTGGAGGAACACTCTAAATAAGTAATCCAGGACAAAAAGAGAAAGAAAAGAAAGGAAGGACATTCTGTCTTCATTGAATGAGCTTTTGCCCTCACATTCTTGCCATCAGATAGTGTATCCCACTCCCACTTATTATCGGCCACAAACCAACAATGTTTATACCCCTTTTTAAGGTAGGTCCATTTCCACTAGGTTACTGTGGGTGGCCCAAGTAGAAAAATAAGTTGCGGATATTGGACTTCTTCAGTTGATAAAGCCCTCTAAACTCTCAAAGAAAAATATCTCTCTCAGACAGTTCTAGTCATAACATCTGAAGGACATTAAGAACTTTCCATCCAAGTAAGAATAATTGCCCTAAGACAATACAGAGGTGGCTAAACATTGTTCTGAGAAAGTGACTGGAGGGGTAGGCGAAGTCCTAGGTAAAAAAGTTAATATGGAGAATTGTCTCATCTATTTTAAGGAAATATAAGGTTAATATAAAGAGTTATCTCATTTATCCTAGGGAAATCTAAGGTTTCATTCTTATTGGGCACCCTAAGATTGACAGAAGAAAAGATGTTGCACTTGGTCTTAATACGTTGTAGATCTTACGGGGTAGCCCTCTTACCACTTAAAGAGTGAGATTTGTTAGATTTAGAAGCAGAGAGAGAAGGAAATTTAAGGATATAGATTGGGCTCTATGTTTTGGGATTCACTTTGGATTGACTAATAAGGAGTTTACCTTTAGACTTAGCCCTTTGAGAATGAGAAACCATATGAGAAACCCGAAGACTACTATAACCTACACCTATATCAAAGGAGGACTCAAGGTCATGACTATTACTCTCTGAACTACTCGAGGAAGACCCCTCATCCTCAATAACCTCTATATAAGGGGTAGACTCGAATTCAGGCATGTTTTTGCTTAAGTTCTCCACTACATTATGCCTTTTAACACTGATCCTCTTCTTACCCATTCTTTCAAAAGCACAACCCAAGAATGAAAGAAAACCCACAAGTCAAAGCCCACGAATCAAAATCCACAAATTAAAATTCAACCAAAACCCACAAATTAATAGTTAAAAAGCATAAAATTAGGGATTTATTTCAAGATCTCGAATGGGAAACCATTATAGCCAAGCATATACACATGAGATAAAAAAAGAGTAAAGAATATACCTAAGATTCTTGAAAAAGTAAGATCCAAGTGCCAAAATCCCAATTTAAAAGTAATTGACAATAGTTGCCACAAAAAAGAGGAAATAAAATCACTAAAGAAACTAAAAAAAAAAAGCGTGTGAAACGGAAAAAGAAATGAATAAAATAGATAAAGGAGCTACACAAACCTGACAGACACCAAGAAGAGGAACTGAGATCGCTACAAAAAAGCACGAGAATTGAGAAAATTTTAAAGATTTCAATAGAGAAAAAAAGTGGATATTAGTGAGAAAGGGACAAGTAATTAAAAGTAGGGATTATGCAGTCGGGTTAGAGGAAAGTAAGAACTACCACAATACCACCTATCTTAAGCAAAAAGAAGAGAAATGGGGAATGTATATTAGTCGTTGAAGAAACCCGCCTTATTTCAAAATTTAGAAAAAAGAAAGAGAAGTCGAAGCAGATACATACTTGATAGTTGAGAAGCGTGTTCTATTTTAAAATTTAAAATGGAAGAGAAAAAAAAAAGATTGAATGGTTATCCTACTTCCCCTCATTCCAAAGAACTTGGCCTCACAAAGAATGTTGTTAAAAAAAACGAGAAAGAGAGAAGAAAAAATGAAGGAGACGTGTGCCAAAAGATAACCGATGTGTGCATACCCCAAGGCCTATTGCTTACGAATCTAAGACAATTACTACTTACAACATAGGGACAATTTCCCAAGCATAGGAACTCATGCAACTAATTTAAAAAGAGGGAAGTAAGATACCCCCTCCCTAATTAGCCATCCCATCAATGAAGGACCGTTAGATATGGCCACATGTCATTTACTTTTGCCATAAAATCCAGCGAATCTTGTTTGGGAAAGAAATAGAAGGTTAATAGAAAAATGCCACATGTCAATATTACTTAACAATGGAAAAGTCACTGAGAGGGGATTAAATTTGTATGCAGATTTCAACATATGAAGGAAGGAAAAAGCTATAGAAAATATCCAAAATGTAAAGTATGTGAAGTGATATTATGACAAAAAAGAATATTGATTCCTCAGCTGAAAATATAGAATCAATAAAGAGATATATTTTGTAAAAGAGAGTACAGCAAGCTGTCATGCATACAAAAAGCCAAAAAAAAAATTCACCAAAACAGTTAAGATTATTTGTCCTCATCTCACACACCAATAATTTAGAATAGCCTTTACAAAGGTATGTTGGACCATCTAATAGATTTGAACACATGTATTTATGGATAAGTTACGTATATGATGAGCCAATTTATTCTCTAAGCATGCTTCATAGGTCGAAATTGTCATGAGTACCAAAGGACAAGTATATCATTATACAGAAAGAGAAAGTGCTAATGAAATTGCACCAAGTGCCATGGTGGTATGAATACCCTAGGGCATTATATATAAAGACGCCTAGATTTTCTCTTTCTAACTAAGCTATTTTAAGGACTATAAAAAAAAAAGCCCAAGACTTTTCTTCTATGTTCTTCCAATGCCCTTATTGAGAGCTGACTCTCAAAATAACCCCAAAACTAATTTGAGTTTTGGAGTGTGATTGCTAGCCACTGATAGCTCACCTTTAACCTCTTTTCTCTATTTTTTGCATGATAAACTTAGCTCCTAACATCGTTTCTCACTAGATCCAAACCCTTCTTAGCAGCTTTATTATTTTCACTCTTTCTCAAGCATCACAGAAGACAACACAACTCGATTACACTAAGCACCACAATCCCCTGATTTACAAATTTATTGTGTTTAGTTAAACTTCTCTCTTTATCTAAAATCTAGTTAGAACAATTTGTGCAATTTGGGTTGGGAGTGTATAAAAAGCCTCCACAGTATTTACCAAACAAATCATTGAGTGTGTTCACATAATGATGGCGCCAAACATACCCTCCAATAATATGTTGCAAGATGCGGAGTGAATAGAAAAACAAAATAGTGAGTACATCAATGATTCAACGCGGAGATCAACTAGGCTTGACAATAACAAGTTGGTTAATTAGTCTATCATTATTTGCAAAAGTGAAAAGCCCTTTGATCATGATGAATAAATTTTAATGTTGGTATTTTCATAGCAAGGTAATGTATAGAAATAGCTGCTTTAGTAGTTACCATTAATGATCGGCCCAAAATAATGTTGTAAACTTTGGGTTATATGATCCAATACATCTTTGAAGATAATATCCACCGAACTTCTAGAATTGATTAACGTTCGAGATACTTGTCTGTTATAATTTTGAATGTGATGACCAGGGCATTATCATGTGGATAAACTAGATTCTCTACATATTATTTGATGAATATGATTGGAGTTAAGTGGGGAGTTATGGAGGTAAACTTCAATTGACCATGTTAACCTCTTTACTATTGACAATTCTCCTCCTGTAGGTTTTGATTAATCTTTTGGAACCACTGGTAAGAGTAAGACCTCCTGTTATTATACCCACATAAGTACATTTCTTAGAACCGCAAGGCTTTCCTTCTTTAGCATTCCCCCTTCAAAGTTCTTTCCTTTTTTTCCTTTTCTATGGATTTTTTGTCATCTCTCATTCCAACAACAAACTCGTTTAAATACTTATTAATAATCAACACCTCTATTTCTTCTTGCAATTGAAAATACTTTACATACTTAAAGCTTCTCATCATGTTAGGTTATTTTTTTATCGATCGAGGTGGCCTTAAGAGACCACTATCACGGGTGTGGCAAAAAATCTACTCTGGGGTTTTTTTCAAAGGATGATAGGAGACATCATGACTTTTCTTGTGGCTTTTCTCTCTCACGGTGTTCTATGAGGGATTCTTGGAACATATTGGTGGTACATTGCCCTCGTAATTATTGGGTTAGCGTAATTGAAGTGCCTCGATGAAGTGTGCCTTTGGCTTCATCGGGGAATCCTCACTCTTTATTGTGTCAAGTTTATCCTACTGGAGTTTAAACTGACACTTATCTTTGTACTCAATCTATTGTAAATCCTTTGTCCTAGCCTTCCTATATATTAACGATTCAACTTTTCAAGGGGGCCTCCATAGCTTCTCTTGTTGTAGGTTCTTGTTGAAAAATTCAATACATAATTCAAATGCATGTATTCAAAATTGGCTAATGCATCAATTGACCAACTTGCATACGCATGCATGCATTCAACATTGGAGAGGCAAATTTGAAGACAAATTACTAAGGTAGGCACCTAATTTTTGTTGACAAAATTATTGGGGTTGGTGCAATAATGCATCCCATTTTTCTTATAAATAGAAGGCAATTCTTCATTTGTTTGAGCATCCAAATTTGTGAGATCTAAGCTCATTCCAAGTGAGTTTTGGTAGAGAATTTCCTTAGATGCTAAGGGAATTTGGGCGTATTGGGTATTGAATTTTTTAGAGTTTTTCAACTTTTGTAAAGTCCCATTATTAGTAAAATTATTTTCTAGTTTTTGCCCGTAAATATAGGCTTTAGGCCGAACCATGTAAAATTATTGTGTCTTTTTTTGTTTTTACATTTGTTTACGTCACATTTATATTTCTTCAGAAATTGCAGTCACCGTAATATTAATAATTACTCAACCCGCACTTCCGCAACAGTTCTTTGTAAAATGGGCTAGCATCGTCTCATGATCTAAGGCTCCAGTATGGAGAACCTTTTGGTGAAAATAGTTAAACAAAATATTGGTAACATCGTCTCCCCTTACTTGATAAAAGCTAGCTTATAAGATGACTTATATTGGTGATAGGCATAGCTGAACTCTTGAATGAATTTAGAGAGCAGTTGTTGTATGTTAGCTATACTCCCTAGCTTTAGAGATCGAAACCAAGACTTGGCTGGCCCATGAGGATATGGGTGAACATGCAACACACAACCTTTTTCCCAACTCTTTTTATAAGCAGCTACTCCCAATATAACTCAGCATGCTCGGTGGGGTCAAAGATACACCCATATTATGGAATCTGAGATATTTTGAAGTCGGTTAGGAGAGCTGCTTGGTGAATTTCCTTCGTGAATGACACTAACAGACGATCAACGCTTGATCCTTAACGATGGAGATTTATTTCTCGGTCAGTTTTCAAACTTGTTCCTCTAGAATAGAAATCTTGTCAAGAATTTCTTTAGGTATCTTATGATTTCTGGAGAAACCCTTCCCATTCTAAGGAGATCTCTTAGCATTGAGCTTCTCTTGTAAATGTTCGATCGTCTGTTTGCCACATTTTCGACCCCCTTACTGACACTAGATTGACTATTAGCAATAAATCTTTTATCCTTAGAGCAAACGGGCTGTGCTTTTGATCTATTCGTGGTGAAGTTGAGTTGTTTGCTGCTTCGGGGACCTCTTGTTGTTGGACATCAACCTTTTCGCCATGAGCTAGTGCGGAGGCTTATTTGCTTAGACCACTGTCCAGATATTGAGTCTACAAGCCAATAGCACCTTCATTTCTTGGTTTGAAATCAAATATGCGATTTTAAACTTTTCTTTTTCTTTTTCTTTTTTAAAATGTAAAAACAGATAAGTTTACTGGTTCAATTGGTCTTGGATCCAACCAAAAAGAAATCACTTGCTTTAAAATATTTTAAGCTATTGTATGTTTTGACTTTTGGACCGATTTGGCCACTGTTTACCATTTTAAAACTAGCCTTTTTCGTTTTTCAAATATATAAAGAGCAAAAAACTTAATATCATTTGTTTTTAGTAGTGTATGAAATCTGTTCCGAATAAATAGTTTTCATTTCTTATTCCTTCTTCCTAAAAGTGGGAAACAAAAAAATGGTTAGTATTATTTTTCAAAAGGTATTTGTGCATCTTTTTTCTTATATAAAACAAATAAACAAAAATTAAAATAGTAAAAATAAATTTGCTCATATAAAGTAACAAAAGACGTAAAACATGATGATTAGGTGAAATTAAAAAAAAAAATTAAAACAAAGACAAATGCATCTAGATTAAGGTGATAGACTCGTTAAATTTTGTATTTAATTATTGCTAAAATGTTAAAAAGTAAATGCTGGACTTGTTTACTAAGTACTATAAACATAAAACATAAATTTTATGTCTTTATATTTTCTTTCATGAAGTTAAAGGACGAAGTTGTACTTGTTCTCAAAACAAAACAAAAATGCTACACTAAGTAGCTCTTACCAAACCTTTTTTTTTTTTTCTGTTTTTTAAAACGAAAAATCATGAGTGCAAAATGATACTAAATGGGCTAAAGCTACAATGCCGGGCCTCAATGCCCGACATTATGCCGGCTTGTAAATGCAGCCATTGGATTCAAGTAAAATGAATCCAACGACTGAGATTGAAAAGAAATTAAAAAAGAGAAAAATGGTTAACCTATTAAACCGGTTCCCAAAGGTTGCAAAAGTAAACTTTGCTCTTTCACGGTTTCACCCACGCCATTCCCAATCTCTGGCACCTCTCTTTGAAATCACAAATTTCTCTCTTCGATTTGTTTAGTAATCACGTAAGATCAAAGACTCCATCTCGTTCAAAGCAAATAACAAGTGGAATCCATCAAGCGGTCACTGTCATCCTGAGGTGTTGAAGTTGAATACAATTTCCTCTCTTTCTTTTTCATTTTCATTTTCGAGTTAACGGCAAAGTGAGGAGGTAATTTTGACCTTTGTGGTTTTTGTGATGTACTGTAAATGTTGTGTGAAATAATTAGAGATTTGAAACAATTAGAAGTTTGGTAATTTTGAGTGAAAAAAGATATTTAGATGATGAAAAATTGATGTTGAAGAGATGATTAATGGCTTGGAAGCATGAAATTGGCAAGAAAACCCTCAAAACAATTTATTTATTTATTTTTATTTTTTGGTTGATTTTTTTAGGTTTGGTTTTTAAGTGTTATTTTTCTATAGGTACCCTAAATTTTTCTTGTTTGGTTTTAGGTGTTGTTTGTTTGTTTTGAGCTCTACACTCTTTGCTAGGAATACTAAAGATGGGCGCTCAATAATTTGGTAAGAACTTACCCATTGTTCTGGGTCCGACCTTGATACTACATTTATGTGTGGTCTATTTTAAGATTTAAACCATAGCATACCATTATAAAATAGAGTACACAAAAGCTAGAAGGGGAGGACTTGGTTAGAGAGCATGGATACACTTTTTGTAAGTATAAAATCATTGCTTTGAATAAAGTTCTTATTATAACTATCAATTTTGTTGACGTAATTAGCTGAACTAAAATGTTGTGTACAGTAAGCATGAACCAGAAAAGGTCAGGCAAGAAGGGATAAAAAAAGTTTGTAGGGCGACAATTGTTGAAAAATAGAAGAAATTAACGAATGAAGAGAAGTGTCAATTTGGTACGATGCATGAGGACCCAAGTTCAAATGTTGGTGAAAGGAGCGTCAAAAAAACAGATGAAGAACAAAAAATTGAGGATAAGCATAGCCAATGTAATTTATCTCGTTGTCGTGTCAGCGCATTCACTAAGGTCATTTCCACACCATCGCCTGACCAACAAGCTACAATTAGAGAAATTGGGTTCGGAAGCATGCTACAATTACGATGTGGTCGCCTGAGACAAGACTTCTGTGAAACACTTATCCAACACTGTGATACAAAGAGGCATTGTATAGTTTTGCACGGGAGAGAGTTTTGTTTAAACCCTACAACCTTCAGGATCGTAATGGGGATCAAAGATGGAGGGGAACCCGTATACATCTAAGACGAAGTGGGTGATATAATTGAATTGCGTGCCAAGTATAGAACGGGTGGAAGAAGAATTGAAATAGCCGCAGTCAGTGAAAGATTGATAGCTAGTGAGAGTAGTGATGATGACTTTAAGATCATGTTTTGTTTGTTTCTTCTAGGAGCTGTATTATGTCCCACAAGTGCCAGCTACATCAATCCGATGTATCTGCATGCCCTAAAAGATGTGCAGTTAATCAGGAAAAAGAATTGGGCTACATGGTGCTTCAACTTTCTATGGGAGGGTATAACGAAGTATAAAGATCATCAAGTGAAGTCAGTTAGTGGTTGTGTTGTGTTTTTAGAGGTATATTTAAGAAATCTTAGATGCCATAATTAATGCCAAATATGAAAAATAAAATGACGTAGTCATTGGTTTTTAAATGAACAGTTGTTTTACTTTAGTACTGTTTTGTATGATCGGTGCTCCATGGACAGAACAGTATGCCCTGTTAGTGTATGGACCAAGGAAGATATTCAACGCTTATTGAATTGGTGGAAAAAGTTTGGGGACATGACAAGTACTAAGGTTTGTTTTATTTTTTGTCTTGTTCACATATGTATTTAATTTTATTTACGGTAAATTGAATATATTTGATTGTCATTATGTATGATTGTTGTGCATATTTATTTTAGGTTCCAATGCGTGAATCAAATTTTCTGCAGTGCGAAAGAAATTTCCCTCATTTTGAACAAACCGAAGATGCTGGGACGAGCACTGTTAATATGGAGGAAGCTTTTAGGGTGCTAACACAGTGTGTCCAGAGAATTGAACACAAAATGGATTCGTTCAATGTGAGAATGGAAATAGTTGAGAAGTCTTTGGAGGAATTGAGATCCAAGTCTCCGGTTGGTGCACCATCAAAACAACCATCTGATCCATCCCTGCCATCACCGAGGTTGAAAATAGTAGAACCCACATGTCTAGTCGGAAAAACCGAGCCAACCACTGATGGAAAAAACAAAATGGCAATAGATAGCGACGAGGACTATGTGGATCGCAGATTGAACCTAAGCCTTGGTAAAATAATGGGCTGGATTGGGACAAGAGAAGGAATTGGTGAATTTCACAAAGATCCTACCCACTTTGTCGTAGGTTATTGTTGAGCATTAAAAAATGTATATTTATAAAGAAGAAAATCGTCATTTTACATTTCACATCTCACTAACAACCCTTACTTTTATGTATTTAAGCTTCTTGTAATTTAATTATGTGTGTTTTATTTTAATTAAATATTTTATGTATTTTAGGGGCATCATATTCATTTCACAATAAACGAGAGATCAAACGGCTAAACGGACATTACTTTTGAACTCAGGACGGTCGAAAACCTTAGGAGGAGCATAAAAGGAAAAATGGTATTGTTCACATGTACGAAACTATTCACATGTACGGTACTATCTTCGTTATTGTTCACGACACTGTTCACATAGACGGACAGATGATGTGGCATTGACTGATGAGGTGTCACGATCCTGTTGGGCTAAAATTCTTATGCACTGTTGATTGGTGACGTGGCAGCATATTAGTGGACCAAAAATCGCGTGTACGGTACATGCATTACACAGGATTATTTTTAACAAAACCGTGTTACTGTTCATCCGCGTGGTCAAACTGCGTACTGTTGACTGATGACGTAGTGCAATCCTGAGCGTCCAAATTGTTTTTAATCCGATGACGATGATTTACTCCATGTATCTATAAAAAGGGGGCCTCCCCCCCTAATTTGATATCTCTGAATCCATCTTTGGGATCTATTTTCTGTAATTCCTTCTCCATCTTGTATTTTCTATGTATTTTAATAAAGATCCATTTTGCCCCTAGTTCAATTATGAGTGATTAATTTTCTTTCAAGCTTGGGTTGAAGGTGAAGTCTCAACATGTGTCATGAGCTTTATTTGGTAAATTTATTTTCTCTTCCCCTCTAGTTTTTGTGGATGTTTTGACTTCTCGTCGACAAAAAATAGTAAGCTTGTCTAGATACCGCCCTGGTTACACCGGCTCCCTAGTACAAGATTATTATTATTTGGCACGATAAGCCCTTAGCACTATATTGATTAGAGTGTGGTTCATAAGGTGTGGATTCCCCCCTCATGATTTAATTGGTATTAATAAGGAATATTTAGCCTATGGTGTATGTTGATACGGATTCAGATACCCAAGTACATCAATTTAATAGATTTTCACTTCAGTTTATTCTTACCATTTTAATTCCAATTTCAGGATAATCCAAATCACTTTCACAAAAAATCCAACTACTCTCATACAAAATTAATTCTACACACAATTAAAATCCACCTCCTCGTGGGATCGACACTCGTCACCATTAGTCTATTCTACAATAGATTCGAGCGCTTGCGAGTTTAATAAAATTTGCACAACAAATTTTTGGCGCCGTTGCCGGGGAGGTAAGTAATTTTAATTCATAGAATTAATTTTTGTGAATAATTCCATTTAATTGTTTTCTTGTATTTTTTTCTTTAAAAAAGAAGAAAAAAAAGAAAAAAAAAGAAAAAAATTGAATCTACATTTAAAGGTTAGTATTTCTTTTCTTTTTCTCTTCTTTAAAATTTTGTGATTTAATTTTCAATTTATTTTTCTTTGTAAATTTTTTTATCTTATTAATTTATTTTTAGTTAATTTATTTCATGTATTTATTTTTGTGTATTTTTATAGTAACGTTGTAATAACGCAATAAGGTCGTAATTTCTCAATTTTTTTTATTTTTATTTATTTTGTTCCCATCTTTATTTTTATTTTATTTGTTTTGCATGCATGGTCGAAGGTCATTATTACCTAATCTTGAACCTATAGACCTTGAACTTGAGAAAACACTTCGCACACACAAACAAGTTAAAAATAAAATGGATTTGCAACCACAGGAGAGGCCATTTAAGGACTACTTCAGTCCTTTAGTTAATTTGAGCACATCATGCATAAGATACCCAAATGTAGCTGCTAGGAGTTTTGAACTAAAACCTAGTGTGCTAAATTGTCTCCCAACATTCTATGGCCTAGAAAATGAGGACCCATATAATCATCTGAATGATTTTCATGCTATTTGTCAAACATTTAAATATGAGAATTTTTCAGACGAGGATGTTAAACTCAGATTATGGTTAAATAGCATAGAAAATAGCATTACATCATGGGAACAAATGGTAACTAAATTTTTGAATAAATATTTCCCAGTGCATAAAACCAATGCTATTCGTAGGGAAATCTCGAAGTTTACCCAGAGAGAGGACGAGCAGTTTTTCGAAATATGGGAGCGATTCAATGGGCTACTCTTGAAGTGTCCACATCATGGGTACAAGAAATGGCACCAATGCCAATACTTTTTGGAGGGATTATTGCCGAATGTGCAAGAATGGCTAATGACAACAAGTGGAGGAGAGCTAATGTCAAAAAGTGCATAAGAGATTTGGGAATTTTTCCAGCGACAAGCGGATAATTCCCAACAACGGAGTCGATCACTTAGGAATACTAGAAGAATAAAGGGAGTAAATGAGGTTTACATTGGCGAGTCAAGTTCAAAAATCAAAGAAGTCAAGGAGATGGTTGAAGGTCTCGCTCGACAAATAGCATCGTTATCGACTGCTAAATCAACAGAACCACATGACCATGACTCATACTCAGATCAAGCCAATACCATAGGTGTAATGAGAAAACCATCAAATTACAACCCATACTCCAACACATATAACCCTGGATGGAGAGACCACCCCAATTTTTCATGGTCTCAAGGATTTCCAACAGAATAGACCAGCAACTCCAGCTCCACCAATGCAACCAATTTCTCAAAATCCTCAAGCCTCTCAGCCCCCATTTAGACCATTCAATCAGAACTAGAACTACTCTCAACCCAGACCATGGGAGGATGCATTCCAGAATTTCAAGAATGTTATTCACTCCACGATTGAGCAACAGAACCGCACCATTGATGGACTACGAAATGAGTTGAGAGCAGGCTTCAACTCACAAGCCCAATCAGTTTCAAGATTGGAGAAGATGGTGGGACAACTTGCTTCTTCAGTTCAGACCTTGTCAATGACTGTTGAGAAAGGCAAATTTCCAAGTTAACCAGTGCCTAATCCTAAAGGAGTACATGAAGCAAGCATCAGTTCACCACAACAGCATGGAGAGGTCAAAGCAGTCATGACCTTGCAAAAAGGAAAAGAAGTCGACAACAAAGTGGAGATTCCGGTGACAAAAGAAAATCAAATTGTTCCTGTGAGTGTTGAGGACTCACCACCGGAGGACAAAGAAGAAACCAACCCACGAGAATACGTTCCCAAAGCTCCATTTCCTAAGAGGTTAGCTAAAGGAAAGAAGGAAAAATCCACCTGTGAGATTCTTGAAATCTTCAAACAGGTAAGTGTTAACATCCCTTTACTTGATGCTATAAAGCAAGTTCCATCTTATGCCAAGTTTCTTAAGGACCTTTGTACTAAAAAGAGAAACATTCATGTTCAAAAGAAGACATTTTTAACAGAAAACGTTAGTTCTATACTCCAACATAAAATTCCTCTAAAATGCAAAGACCCAGGTTCCCCCACTATATCATGTAGCATAGGGAACCACACAATTGAGAATGCTTTGTTGGATTTAGGAGTTAGTGTAAATCTGTTGCCTTACTCATTATTTTTGAAACTTGGACTTGGAGAATTACACACAACTTCAGTGGTGTTACAACTTGCAGATCGGTCCACGAAAATTCCTCGTGGTATTGTGGAGGACGTGCTTATCCAGGTAGACAAGTTTTATTTTCCTGTTGATTTCATTGTAATTGACACTCAACCAATACAAGATTCAAGGAAGCACATCCACATTATTCTCGGCCGACGTTTCTTGGCAACTACGGATGCTCACATTCAATGCAGAATTGGAAATATGCAGTTGTCCTTTGGCAACATGACTATGGAACTGAACATCTTCAACATTGCCAAACACCCTCACAACGCAAATGATGAAATTTTTTATGTGGATTTAATAGAAGCATTAGTTGATAATATTTTTATTTCAAACCTTAGTGATGATCTTTTACAAACATGTTTAACTCACTTTGGTTTGGATTTTGATATTGACAGATCGGTCGATGAGGTCAACGCCCTACTTGACTCAGCACTATCCATGGACACTAATAAATGGAAGTCAAGAGTTGAACAACTAGCACCATCAGAAAAGAAACTCATCACATCATCAGAATCAACACCGAAACTCGAGCTCAAAACATTGCCCAACACATTGGAATATGCATTTTTAGGGGAAGAAAGTTCTCTGCCGGTAATCATCTCATCATCCCCCAATGACGAACAAAAAGGTAAGTTGTTGGATGTTTTAAAAGAGCACAAAGGAGCATTAGGATGGACCATAGCGGACATAAAAGGTATAAACCCAGTAGACTGCATGCATTACATTCACCTTGATGAAAATGCTAAACCTACTAGGGAAATCCAACGTCGGTTAAATCCTAATATGAAAGAAGTGGTTAGAACTGAAGTCCTTAAGCTATTAGATGCAAGTATCATTTACCCCATTTCTGATAGTTCATGGGTCAGTCCTGTGCAAGTTGTCCCCAAAAAGTCAGGAGTCACTGTAGTTACGAATGCCGATAATGAATTGATACCCACTAGAGTGACTACAGGATGGCGTATATGCATTGATTATAGAAAGTTGAATTCTGTCACACGTAAAGACCATTTTCCTTTACCATTTATCGATCAAATGCTTGATAAATTAGCAGGCCATGAATTTTATTGCTTTTTAGATGGCTACTCAGGATATAATCAGATTCCCATAGTAACAAAAGATCAAGAGAAAACCATTTTCACTTGCCCTTTTGGCACTTTTGCATATAGGAGGATGCCATTTGGATTATGTAATGCACCTGCTATATTTCAACGATGTATGTTGAGTATTTTTTCTAATATGGTTGAACGATTCCTTGAAGTCTTTATGGATAACTTTTCTGTCTTTGGTGATTCATTTGATCAATGTTTACATCATCTAATACTAGTTCTGCAGAGATGTATCGAGAAGAGCTTGGTCTTAAATTGGGAGAAGTGCCATTTTATAGTAAAACAAGGTATTATTCTCGGTCACATCATTTCGAGCAAAGGTATTGAGGTTGACAAAGCCAAGGTGGATCTCATTTCTAATCTTCCTCCACCCAAAACAGTCAGAGAAGTAAGATATTTCCTTGGGCATGCTGGTTTTTATAGACGTTTCATTCAAGATTTTAGCAAAGTTTATAGACCCTTATGCAATTTTACTTGCTAAGGATGTACCTTTTATCTTTAATGATTCATGTCTTGTGGCTTTTGAAAAATTAAAGCAATTGTTGATATCATCACCCATTATTCAGGCCCCAAACTGGAGCTTACCATTTGAACTCATGTGTGATGTATCTGATTATGCAGTAGGAACAGTATTAGGACAAAGAGTTGATCGAATTCCCCATGTTATTTATTATGCTAGTATGACATTGAATGATGTACAGTTGAACTATTCAACTACTGAAAAAGAAATGCTAGCAGTAGTGTTTGCATTGGAAAAATTTCGATCTTATCTCATTGGTTGTAAAAATAATTATATTCACAGATCATGCTGCTCTTAAATATCTTCTCACAAAGAAAGATGCAAAAGCTAGACTAATTCGTTGGGTATTACTTTTGCAGGAATTCGACTTGGAATTTAACGATAAGAAAGACACAGAAAATGTTGTGGCTGACCATCTCTCTCGTATCTATTTTGACACAATTATGGAAACATTACCATTGAATGAGTCATTTCCAGATGAACAATTGATGAGTGTGGAAGTATTACCTTGGTATACTGATATAGTTAATTATCTTGTTACAGGTCAACTTCCAGAGCATTGGACCAAGTAAGGCAGGGCCAAATTTTTTGCAGAAATAAAGAATTTCTTTTGGGATGACCCTTATCTGTTTAAGTATTGTGCAGATCAAATTATTAGGCGATGTGCCCCAGAAAGTGAAATTCAGAATATCATTTCATTCTGTCATGAACAAGCTTGTGGAGGCCATTTCAGTGCTAAGAAAATAGCTACTAAAGTTTTATAATGTGGTTTCTATTGGCCAACTATATTTCGAGACGCTTACACTTTCTGTTCTTCATGTGATAGGTGTCAACAAATGGGGAGCATTACACGAAGGAACATGATGCCACTAAATCCAATTTTAGTGGTTGAGATTTTTGACGTATGGGGTATCGACTTCATGGGACCCTTTCCCCCTTCTTTTGGCCATCAATACATATTGGTTGCTGTTGACTACGTATCGAAATGGGTATAAGCAATTCCATGCAGAACCAATGATCACAAGGTGGTGATAGGGTTTTTGAAAAGCAACATTGTTTCGCGCTTTGGATTCCCTCGAGCAATAATCAGTGATGGTGGTGCCCACTTTTGTAACAAAGCATTCAAAGCTCTTTTGACAAAGTATTTCATCACTCACAAAGTGGCGACCCCATATCATCCGCAAACCAGTGGCCAAGTTGGGATCTCCAATTGAGAAATAAAGCACATATTAGAAAAGACGGTGAGGCCGGACAAAAAAGATTGGTCATTAAGACTAGATGATGCATTATGGGCATATAGAACGGCTTTCAAGACCCCGATTGGGATGTCACCCTACAGGCTAGTGTATGGAAAAGCGTGCCACCTACCTGACTCGAGCATCGTGCATATTGGGCCATCAAAAATTTCAACTTTGACATGCAGCAGGCCAGCTCAGAAAGAAGATTACAACTGGCAGAACATGAAGAAATTCGCAATGACGCAAACGAAAATGCCAAGATTTACAAGCAACGAATGAAAGTCTTCCATGACAAGCAAATGATGAGAAAATCTTTCACTCAAGGTCAGAAAGTGCTTTTATTCAATTCTCGCTTGCACCTATTCCCAGGTACGTTACGCTCTCGTTGGTCTGGCCCATTTATTGTTCATACTATTTTTCCACATGGGGCAATTGAAATTAAGGACCCAAAGAACGGTGTCACATTTAAAGTTAATGGTCAAAGATTAAAGCCATATCTAGAGTACCAACCACATGGAGAAGACACCGAAATAAATTTGAGTGACCCACCAAATTTGAATTGATTTTTTTTCTTTTCGGTGGTTTGATTTTTCTTTCTTTCTTTTTATTATTCTTTTGCTAATTGAAATTATTTTTGCATAAGTGTGTTTATCATTAAGTTTTCTCTTATCATTGTTAATCATGAGTACCATACTTAGACCGTTCCTCCTGAACATTCTTAAACCACTTCAACGTGTCAAAACGCATCTCAAAAGGCAGATTCAATTTTGTAAAACATATCGCATTTGGGCTCTACAACCACCAGAGTTAGTAGCCTATGTTAAGGGTTTAGAAAGCCAACTCAGAGATATTGAGAGAAGTGTTTACGACATCCAGTTGGAGCTTGAGGTAAATTCAATAAGAGGACAATTTTAATTTTCTTTGTGTGTTTTAGTTTGTTACCCCGGTGAAGTGGCGGATAACGGTACTCCGTGACAATCAAGTCGGTTACTTCAGTTTCCCATAATAACTGATATTCTGAGGCGAATGTATGGACAGAAACGAGATTCTACGTGAAGCTTCACAAGCGATTTCCTTCACTTCCTCAGAATGCCCTCCTTACGATCTATAAAGCCCGGTCCGAACGCATGCGATTGCTCATGAGGAATAGCATACCTGCGGACATCCGTTGGTTAATCGAGACTAAAGTACGATTGGCAGGTGAGTTACCTCCAAAATTTATTGCATACATGTCTGGTTGTGGTAAAGGAAATTATGCAAGAAAATGACGAGCTCGAAGAATTTCTATTGCTTGTCATAAGTGTGCCAGAATGAGTTGCGATAAAAAACCATGTTATTTAGGAATGATGTCTAATAACAGAGAAGATAAGATTCAATTCATTAGGGATGACTTGAATAAGGAGTCATTGGATGATATCCTTCTGTCTCTTGAAACACATCCCAGTGGATATGTGCAAGGAGCGATTCTCCAGTTGTGGCCATTATTCCAAAAAGAACATGCACGATATAGTCTCGGGAATCTGACTATAAATGACCCTATTTGCTAGTTGAAATGCTTAATCATACTTTTTGTTAAGCACTCACAAATTGTTTTTGAGAAATATTCCAATGGCAGCTACTCCCAATAGACAATTCAAGAACATTTGTGTGCTTTCTGGATTTATCTATGGCAAACATAAAGAGTTCGTTGATGCAGCCATCGATCTTGGTAGAAGCATAGCAGAGAGAAAATTACACTTGGTGTATGGAGGAGGTAACCGAGGGTTATCAAAATTGTCTCAGAAGCTGCTTTTGTCAGAGGAAGCCAAGTGTTAGGCATCATCCCAAGAGTCCTAAAACCTTTGGGCAGTTTGTCTGACTCACCGACTGGAGAAGAGTTAGTCGTCTCAGGTATGCAAGAACGAATAACTAAAATGCTTAATCATGCTGATGCTTTTATTTTTCTTTCAGGAGATCTTGCAACACTAGAGGCACTTATCACACTAGCAGCTTGGGCCCATCTGCACATTCACCAGAAACCCATCGGTTTGTTAAATGTCAATAATTTTTATGATGGCTTTATCGCATTTCTTAACCATGCAATAAAAAATAATTTCGTTCCTTCCAATGCCAAAAAGCTTTTTATTTGTGCTCACACTGCTAATGAGCTACTTGATATGTTACAAGCTTATCGACCGGAGCAAGACCCCTGGACCTTTGTGTTGGAGCGTCCAAATAATGATGGTAACAGTAGCCGCAGTAAGAAATACAAATTAGATTTAACTCTCCGTCTGTAAATATTTTCTTCTGTGTTGCACCACCCAGGTGATGTCTTCTAAACTCTACTTCTTTGTTTACAAACATTGAGGACAATGTTTCGTTCTGGTTGGGGGGAGGGAATAGTCGACAATTGTGGAATCTTGGTTAAGTTTTTACTAATTTTTTGTTGTAGAAACTAACTGTTGCTAACTTTTTGTTAAAGATGGCTGAATATGGAGTGTAGTGACTCTAGAAACGCATCTTCATTATTTGAAAAAAAAACAAAAAAATTAAAAAAATTCAGACATTTTCTTTTTCTTTATTATGTTTTGATGTTCATTTTTCTTCTTCTTTTTAATTTCTCCTTTATAAATATACATTTTTAAATTTTTTTGAGGCGAAGATGGCTGAATATGGAGTGTAGTGCCTCTAGAAACGCATCTTCTTAAGTTAAAAAAAAAACATTTTTGTTTTCTATCATTTGCTAATTAGTTTTTCTGCATCATTTTCACATTTCTGCATGCATATTTTCCTTTCATGTTTAGAATAGGTTGGGGGGTAGGATGTTGTTAAAAAAAAATTGTGTGATTTGTTTTAACATTGGATGACATGATTAATTTCAAATTTTAGTATTTGTATTATCTTTGGTCTTAAGTGATGTTACACTATGTTTGCTACTCTACATGTTGATGACGGAGACAAATATGAGTTGCTTGAAGGAATGAACATGTCAAAATAAGTACCAAGTGAGTTTTTGAGCCTATCATTTTTCTTGGAGAGTAACCCCTTTTGCCCATTCTTTATACAACTTAGCAGTTTATTATTGTACACACGATCTTTAGATTTCTTTTGAGTTAACCCTTAAAAAAAATTAAAATTAAAAAAAATATGTGTGTTGCTACATTTGGAAGCCCATTTAATTAGTAGATATGGAAGGTTATTTAAAGTCCTAAAAGACGATGGAAAGATCATTTTTTATCCGTTTGAGCCTTTCTAGCTATCCCTTTTGTGAAATATCCATAGTTAACCATTTTGAGCCTTTTAAAAAAAAGCCTTTTATTTTGTTAAATTTATCATCTTGACCCACTCCGATTTGGAGTATTACCCGATGTCTTATAAGTTCTATCACCTATTTATGTTTGAGAAAAATATAAATAATTATTTTATTCAGTAATGTTGTGCCAAGCAAAAGCAAAAAAAAAATTATTTAAAAAAAAGAAGAAAAAAAATATAACAATAATAGGTGAAATCCACCTTGCAACTTCCAAAAAAAAAAAATTTCTCAGCATTTTTCTCAAACATACACTTTGTTTTCCTTATTTCCCTTCTTTGATAACCATGTCCCTAGCTTATGTTACGTCCTAATAAAAGTCCTTCTTGATTTTAGAGAACCATAGTCTGAAGTAGAAGCTAGTTATATGGGCTAAAAAGATGTAGTGGTGCATACAAATAATAATAATAAAAAAAATTAAAAAATAGTAATAAATAAATTGGGTTGACTAGCATTTTTATTTGACTTGAGATCGTATTATTTCTAAGCTGAGGGCATATTTCTTTCATCTTGGTGAGAGCATGTGATATCATTTTTTTTTATTATTTTCTCTCAATTACCATTCATTGGAGTGACTATTTTTATTGGGTTTAATTTCTTGTGAGAGTGTCACTACTTCCAGTGAGATTTTAGGGTTTGACATATCATTCTTGAAGGTAGCTATGACAAAGTCTACTGGGCTGATTCATGTGGATGGTTGATGCGGGTGTGATGTTTCTTTAGACTTGAGATAATGCTTATACTTTTATTTGATTGTTATCTTTAGTCTGATTGAATAAATAAGAGTGTTTAAAAAAAAAAATCATTTTGGATGTGAATTTTGTTTTCGCTTTATTTGCTAGGGACTAGCAATAAGCTGGTCGGGGGGTGTGTTGAGTATTAGAAAATGTATATTTATAAAGGAGAAAATTGTCATTTTACATTTCACGTCTCACTAACAACCCATACTTTTATGTATTTAAGCTTATTGTAATTTAATTTTGTGTGTTTTTATTTTAATTAAGTATTTTATGTATTTTAGGGGGCATCATAGTCATTTCACAATAAACGAGAGATCAAACGGTAAAACGGACATCACTTTTGAACTCAGGACGGTCGAAAACCTTAGGAGGAGCATAAAAGGAAAAATAGTATTGTTCACATGTACGAAACTATTCACATGTACGGTACTGTCTACGTTACTGTTCACGACACTGTTCACATAGACGGATCGATGACGTGGCATTGACTGATGAGGTGTCACGATCCTGTTGGGCTAAAATTCTTATGCACTGTTGATTGATGACGTGGCAGCATATTAGTGGACCAAAAATCGCGCGTATGGTACATGCATTACACAGGATTATTTTCAAACAAACCGTGTTACTGTTCATCCGCGTGGTCAAACCACGTACTGTTGACTGATGACGTGGCGCAATCCTGAGCGTCCAAACTGTTTTTAATCCGATTGCCATGATTTACTCCATGTATCTATAAAAAGGGGGCCTCCACCCCCTAATTTGATATCTCTGAATCCATCTTGGGGATCTATTTTCTGTAATTACTTCTCCATATTGTATTTTCTATGTATTTTAATAAATTCTCATTTTTCCCCTAGTTCAATTATGAGTGGCTAATTTTCTTTCAAGCTTAGGTTGAAGGTGAAGTCTCAACATGTGTCATGTGCTTTATTTGGTAAATTTATTTTCTCTTCCCCTCTAGTTTTTGTGGATGTTTTGACTTCTCATCGACAAATAATAATAAGCTTGTCTAGATACCGCCCTGATTACACCGGCTCCCTAGTACAAGGTTATTATTATTTGGCACGATAAGCCCTTAGCACCATATTAATTAGAGTGTGGTTCATGAGGTGTGGATTCTCACCTCATGATTTAATTGATATTAATAAGGAATATTTAGCCCATGGTGCATGTTGATACGGATCCAGATACCCAAGTACATCAATTTAATAGATTTTTACTTCAGTTTATTCTTACCATTTCAATTCCAATTTTAAGATAATCCAAATCACTTTCACAAAAAATCCAACTACCCTCATACAAATTAATTCTACACACAATTAAAATCCACCTCCTTGTGGGATCGACACTCGTCACCATTAGTCTATTCTACAATAGATTCGTGCGCTTGCGAGTTCAATAAAATTTGCACAACAGTTATGTCCCTATTCCACCACCTAATCTCCGAGATGATGTACAGTTTTATAACGTCGTTTTCTAAAAATTGTTTCGATGATAACTCACTTATGAAGTAACTTACATATAAATTTATTTTTTATAAAGGATATAGACGAACCAGTTGAACTTAGGTAAGAACCTCAAACATCTACTAGTGTCAGTGTCCTGCCAACGTGACCAAGTAGAAATCGTAGGCCAGGTCAATATCAACTTTCACCGTACGATCAAGTGTCGAGGGGAGCAAATCCCAAGTATAAAGTTGTTCCATTTCAAGTCGATAATCCAGTTACGCTGGAAGAATTGAAGCTTATTCAATATGGTTTTGACGAATAGGCTGACGGAAGGTAAAATTCAGAAGACTGAAATTAGTTTTCTGTATGTGGTTGTTATGCTATACGACTAAAAAATGACTGTGTTTTCTCTTTAGTGAAATCATTGTTTCCAGTTACGGCGAAATTCTTAATCGGCATTCTTTATTGACTCTTTTACCTGAGGCTTATCTATGTGGAGACGTATTAGGTTTCAACATTTGGTGATGTCACATTATATGTTTGTCCTTTATTATATGTTATTATATATCTCAATCAATATAATCACTTTTAGGTGATTTCTATGAAAGTGTATCACCTCACCCTCATTCAGCAGGTGGTGGAGAAAGATATGGCAATGAACTGATATTTACCAACAAGATATTCTATGAGTCTCGTCGGTACTTTTTGTATTGTGTTTTGGTTTCTTTATTGAAAACTTCCTTATGCAATGTTGTCTTTATTATGTGTAGCAAGAAGTTCTAATGGTCGGAGATGAGGTGGATTTTTTTGCAAGGGCAGCTGGATGTGGAAAGAATTATATGCAACATGTGCAGATGTGTCAAAAGGTTAGTTTCTTAACCTTTTACTTATTTCAGTTTATACTAGTGTGCTTGGTGTATGGCATTGACAATTGAAATGTCAGATTTATGTGCCAATAAATGATGAATCATCTCATTGGTACCTACTGATCACGAATGTCAGAAATACAAGTGCAGAAATATGGGATCCTCTTCTAGATCCCCGCAGTAATAGAAGACGACACGATCAAGCCATGCGCATTGTATCTTAATCATGTTCTTTTTTTAGTGATCTATTTAACATTATCAGTTATGTATATTGTGTTATATTTACATCCATAATATTGTCTGGTTTTTGACATTGTCGACAGCTATATTCCTTGGATTAGATTCTGCAGCCCCAATTACCAAGCAACATGCAACACTTTAAGTTCCAAGACTTTTCAATCAACCGGGGCATTGGAGTTCCAAAGCAAAAGAATGGATATGATTGTGGGGTTTATGTGATAAATTATATGGACATCTCAGAATTTATTCTGAAGAAATCGTCAACTTTGGTACGACTATGCCAAACTTGTTTAATAGTTGAAATCAAAATTGTTGTAACTTCATAATTATATGAAAGCTACTAATTATATGAAAGTAATATTATTTTTGTTTCAAATTGACTAGTACACATTTGAGGATGTACGGGGTAGGCTAGCCATTCAACTAATTAATTCTGCATTGAATGAAAATCGAGATAAATTACTGGAACTAAACAATGCTCAGTTTGCGAATCATGCTGCAATAGTGAACCCTGTATCCTCTCAAGTGCAAAAGCCATCTCACCAACAAAGCGGCAACATTCGTAAAAAGAAGAAAGTTAACACGAGAACTCGCCTAGATATCGAACCACACTAAGGAATGATTATGCAAGTGATTGCATACTATTTTTTGTCGTAAGTTTTTTGAAACATATTGGGAGGTCATAACGTGACTTTTTTTTGTCTTTTTGATACGATGGTTGTAAAATGATTTTTGATTGAGAATTATCTTTAAATTTATGATATGGTTATGTATTCTCGGTCGAGACATTATTTAACTATAATGAACATATGCATGTTAATAGTGTTCATATCTCATCATTTGATACTGAACTAGTTGTCATGTTGGTATATGATAGTGGTATTCAAATGGTTATACATATTGACTCACTATAATGGCACTATTTAATGAGGTCACCAATAGAAAACATTAGAAAATTGGTTTCTTACATGAGATAACAATGTTGGATTGACACCAGCAAAGGCTCCAGGATTCTGGGTGCTCGATGAATCGAATGCGGTAAAACCGTTTCCATCGACACTAAAATAAATACCATGAAAGTTATTTGCAATGAAATGTCCAATAATGCAATAATTAAGTTAATTATTGTAAACATTAAACACATGATAAAGAACTTGGGACATACCTTAGTTGGGTGCTATCATTCCCTTGAATATGACAAGTTCGTGCTGTATGCCCAACCTGACGACATTTTCCACACTTTCTAGCGCTTTCTTCTACACATTTCACTTTAGACATAGCGCCTTTGGTCTTTACAACTGCAGGATTATGAACTTTTGTTCCCATCCACACTTTTTTATTTGGGAGACTGTCGCGTTCAGATTGTTGTTCATAAGTTAATGTTAGCCGATTGATTTCCACCAACGTATTTTGGTAGGCTTCAACTTTTTGCTGTATTGTAGCACATTTTATTGTAAGATGCAGACAATGCACTAAATCTAGCCACCTCTGAAACATTGGTGTCAACTTCTGGTTTTGTAGTCCTGCAAGTATTGTGCTCCTTGACTTTTTTTGTCCATCTACGAAGAACCATATTGTCAGGAATCTTTTCAATTTGTTCCACTTTCAAGACATGAAACATATGCCTACAAGGAAGCCCAACAGACTCCATCATTTGACAAGAGCAATGTATGTGGTTTTCTTGTAGATTGTGGATGACATTCCACCATGTTGCTGGTGTCCCAAATTCAGTGACTGTGCACAAAGTATCATTGACAGCTTTGACAGTTTTTACTTCGATGACCGCGCCTTCTCGCTGCATCTCATCTCTAACCTTCGAAAAAACCCTTAATGGGAACAATTGTGCAGCATGTTTCTCCAGGTTATTTAAGTGCATTCTTAAGACAGGAGCACTGTATTTGGTTTTGAACTCATCGGATGTTTCTGTGGCACGAATATTGCAGAGAGCATGATCGATTTGTCGCATAAACTCATACAATTTTAGTTTATGTTGGACAAATCGGCTAAGATATGTATTTATGCTTTCACATCATTGAGTGCTTCGAGTACCAGCAAAGAATGTTCCTTTAAAATAAGCTTCCACCCAGTTGCACCGCTTTGAATACATTTTCTGTACCCATGCATGATGTTTAAGTGCGAATTCAGCCACTACAGCTGACCATTGGGATTCAAATTCAGCTACCGTCATAGGTGTCAACATCAAATCATGAAATTTTATCGTAAAGTCTTCGTTCTTCAAATTAGCTTGTGCATTGCGTTCGAGATGCCAACAACAAAGATGATGGATGCACCCGGTAAACATTGTCTTTATTGCCTTTGACATTGCCTTGTCACCATCAGTAATTACAGACACGGGCTTTCGGTTGCCCATAGTGGAGAGGAAAGTTTGCAACAGCCACGCGTATGAGTCAATTGTCTCATCTGCGAGTAAAGCAAAACCAAAAATCGTTGTTTTGAAGTTATAGTTTGTTCCGACAAGTGTAACGAGGGGTTTATGATATGCATTAGTCTTATACGTTGCATCGAATGCCAACACATCACTAAAACACTAACAATCATAACGAGCTACACAATTAGCCCAAAACAAATTTCGTAGTCTATTTTCATTATTTAGTGTGTACTCAAAGCAGAGTCTAGGGCCATGTTCAGATTTTGCCGCAAAGTATGTTATAGTTGTGTTTGAGTCAGAATCTCCAACCACGGCACGAATGGAAGCATCTAGCGTGTTTTGCATGTCTTTACGTGTGAACCTTAGGTTTTGAGGCCCCTCTACTTGATCAGCCATGTAATCTATGAATTGGCAAGTCTTCGCACCAACATGCCTTAATGCCTTTGCTTGCGCTAGGTCTGCATCAGTAACTTTTTCGATGTGAAAGAATGAGATGAACTTTATTATCAGAAGCCAAAAGATGGTTGTGCTCAGGCCTGAATTCTTTAACGATGTATTTACCAACTGATTTATCGTAATTCACTCAAAATGAGGCCTGACACCCGGTTCGTGTTATAGGTCGTGGTTCTCGCACCCTACTGCAGTTTGAGATTGTCTTTCATCTCTTAGCCCTTTGAAATGACAAACCCAACGTCGAATTGTGATTCTTCCAGACTTTTTTCCGCGCCGCATATCATCTTTCCTAACACCAAAACCAGTCATTCAGGCATAATTGTTATACCACTATTCTGCATCCACTACTGAGTCGAAATGACTGCCAAGAACGTCTGATGCCTGTAGACCAACCTTTGGAGCAATGGATATTCGTAGGTTGCTATTATTATGTGGGCTACTCATATTTAACCCATGTTCAACCAAAATTTTGTTAATAACATGAGTCACAACCTTTATCTTAATAATTTAATATAATAATAAATATGAAACCGTCTATGACCTCACAAATCTTCTACTTCTATTACAGCACATACCTTTGTTGGAAAGAAACTTGATTCATGAAAAGTGGAAAACCCATGTTCCAGAGATGTTCAACAAGATTTTAGAACATAGCATTTGGAGTGAGTGTGTTTTTTGTGAAGAAGTCCTAGACTTTAGCCTTAGAATAATCCTTCATTAATGGAGGGAAGGTGAGTTTTGTTTTCATCATATTTATTGCAAACCTAACCAACCAAACGGGCTAATTTTAAATGACTACCGTGATAACGAAATATTTTTGGACGAGATCCGGTCCACCGGTAATAATAACCGAAAAGCTGAATCCATTTTCAAAATTTCTGGGAACTATCCGGACAATTGGATAATTAAACCGGTAAGCCGGTTTCGAGCAGAATGTGATTCTGGACGCAACCGGCTAACTAGTTTCCGCTAACCAGTTAGTCGGTTAGCGTCCAGAATCAAACTACACTCAGCCGACTAACCGGTTAGTGACAATCAGTTTGTCGATTTCGAGCTTCCCTCTCTGGACTCTAACCGGCTAACCGGTTAGCGAAAATCGGTTAGCCAGTTGCGTCTAGTGTGGTTTTGAACGCTAACCGGCTAACCGGTTAGCGGAAACCGGTTAGCCGGTTGCGTCCAGTGCGCTTCTGGACGCTAACCGACTAACCGGTTAGTGACAAACGGTTAGCCGGTTTCGCGATACACCAACTATTTCTTCTTCTTCCTTCTTCTTTTGGCAATCTAGAAACCACTCTCTCTATAAAAACTGATTTTTTCCTCTCTCTATCTCACGCCAAAATCCTTCAGTTCCACTCATTTTCGATTCCAATCAATTCGTAAAACTTATTCCCCATCTATTCCTGGATCCAAAATTATCTTTCAAATCCAGTTTCAACCTCAACATCACTAGATCCGAAATCAAATATAGGGTTTGAACCGAAATTTTCTCTCTCTAGATTTCTTCCTCTTACATGTATTCCCCATCCATTCTTACCGTATTTCATAAACGGTAAGCCGCTTATCACAAAAAATTCGTGTGTTTGTTTTTCTTTTCCCTTATTGTGTTTTTATCAAATTTATTGCTTTCAAATTTACTAAGGCTTTAGATTGGATATTTGTTAGGATAAGTTTTAAAATATCAATTCACCCCCCTCTTGGGTTGCACAACTTGTATTTCAATAAACGTCAAACATGAAACCAGGGCGGCCGACATGCAACAAAAAACGTTAAACATGAAACTTACAATACTTCACGCGAAATATACAACTTATCACGTAAAGTTTGCAACGTTGACGTCAAACATGAAACGACCAAGAATATTCGAGAATATTAGTTATTTTGGCTTTATCCAAAACATGCAACAACTAACGTCAAACATGCAATCGCGATGTCGGAAATGCAACAACTGACGTTAAACATGAAATTTGCAACACTTCACGCTAAATATGCAACTGATCACGTAAAATTTTCAACGTTGACGTCAAACACGAAACAACCGAGAATATTCGAGAATATTCTTTATTTTGACTTTATCAAAAACATGCAACAACTAACGTCAAACATGCAATCGCGATGTCGGAAATGCAACAACTGACGTTAAACATGAAATTTGCAACATTTCACGCCAAATATGCAACTGATCACGTAAAATTTTCAACGTTGACGTCAAACACGAAACAACCAAGAATATTCGAGAATATTCTTTATTTTGGCTTTATCCAAAACATGCAACAACTAACATCAAACATGCAATTGCGATGTCGGAAATGCAACAACTGATGTTAAATATGAAACTTACAACACTTCATGCCAAATATACAACTTATAATGTATGCAACGTTGACGTCAAACATGAAACGGCTGAGAATATTCAAAAATATTCTTTATTTTGGCTTTATCCAAAACATGCAACAACTAACGTCAAACATGCAATCGCGATGTCGGAAATGCAACAACTGACGTTAAACATAAAACTTGCAACACTTCATGCCAAATATATAACTGATCACGTAAAATTTACAACATTGATGTCAAACATGAAACGGCCGAGAATATTAAAAAATGTTCTTTATTTTGGTTTTATCCAAAACATGCAACAATTAACGTCAAACATGCAATCCCGACGTCGGACATGTAACAACAGATGTTAAACATGAAACTTGCAACACTTCACACCAAATATACAACTGATCACGTAAAATTTGCAACGTTGGCTTCAAACATGAAACAACCGAGAATATTCAAGAATATTCTTTATTTTGGATTTATCCAAAACATGCAACAACTAACGTCAAACATGCAATCCCGACGTCAGAAATGTAACAACTAACGTTAAACATGAAACTTGTAACACTTCATGCCAAATATACAACTTATAACGTAAAATTTACAGCGTTGATATCAAACATGAAACGACTGAGAATATTCGAGAATATTCGTTATTTTGGCTTTATCCAAAACATGCAACAACTAACGTCAAACATGCAATCCCGACGTCGGACATGCAACAACAGACGTTAAACATGAAACTTGTAACACTTCACGCAAAATATACAACTGATCACGTAAAATTTGCAACGTTGACGTCAAACATGAAATGGCCAAGAATATTCGAGAATATTCTTTATTTTGGCTTTTATCCAAAACATGCAACAATTAATGTCAAACATGCAATCCCGACGTCGGACATGCAACAACTGACGTTAAACATGAAACTTGCAACACTTCATGCCAAATATATAACTGATTACGTAAAATTTGCAACGTTGACATCAAACATGAAACGTCTGAGAATATTCGAGGATATTTGTTATTTTGACTTTATCCAAAACATGTAATAACTAATGTCAAACATGCCATCCCGACGTCGGACATGTAACAACTGACGTTAAACATGAAACTTACAACACTTCACGCCAAATATATAACTTATTCAAGACATGCAATAGCTAACGTCAAACATACAACCGAGACTTCAGACGTGCAACAACTGGCGTTAAACATGAAATACTATTTTTTTAATTTTTAATTTATTTATTTTTTCACATTTTATTTAATTATATTATATTGTATTATATTATTCAATTTCTTTATCTTTTGCTATTAATTATATTATAAAATACTATTTTTTGACATTTTATTTAATTTTTCTATTTTTATATTTAATTTTTCATATATATATTTTTTAAAAAAGGTGCAACCGGTTTGTTAACTGGCTGCACCAAGTCTTTGGCTGCCAAAGGTAGCCGGGCACTCTTTTTGAGAGCTCGGCATGGTGCCGACTACAATGCCGAACCCAAATGCCCTTCTTTCTAAATGAGTCCCACACTGCACGGAAAGTCATCAAACTGTCACATTTCCCTTTATCGTTATGAGTCCAACTCCAATATTTATTAATTATTTGATTTAATTACTTTTTTTTAAATGAACTTCTCACTATTTCTAAAAAAAAAAAAATTAGAGGAAACAAGTTAAATGTTGTGAAAAATCTTTCACCTATATAAAAAAATTACAGCAGTTAAAGAGTAAATTTTGCTGAAGCATCTAATGTCTAGCTGCAAGTTCAAAGTATATGGTAAAATCCTACTTCAACACAAGTAGATACTAGATATTATTCCTTAAAACTTATAAAAAATAGTTTAGTATGGGTACTCTACTATTTGTCACCAACCGAACCACTAGTAATGAATTTAACTCGATAATTAATAGAGATGAACTAATCTCGTTTGCTAGCCAGAGACCAAAGCATAAAGCTTCTGCCTCAACAATATCGAGGTCATTGAATTGGTACCAAAATCACCCCTGTCGCCATAACGAATCCACCATGATTATGTACTATAGCTACCATGATTATGTACTAGAGCTACGTAGCTAACCTTCCCAAACTCAATATCCACAGACGCATCTATTATGCTTAAACCATCCATGAACTGCTGCCTGTCATCTATTAGAAACCAAAACAGAATCTTCCATACCAAACCTCACACTATCCATATGGCCTTGTTTCACATTATCCGACACCCTTTCTGCATAGACCACCACACATGTAGGTTTGATAGTTACTCCCTAAAAATGTGAAAAATTCAAATTATCCATTTTGGTTCAAATACGAGGTAAAGAAGAGCGCGTTAATTTTTTTTTTCTTCTTAAAAGTAAAATAAATCGATATTTTCACACTTTCATGGGATAAATTAATATTTACTCTCAGAAAAATAAAACAATTAAACAAACATATGTTTTGTGGGATAAGCGAGCAAACATTTTAGTTTATCAAACCTAAGTTAATTGAAAAAAAGAATTACGTTCATCATAGTAATTATAAATAAAATAGAATAATTAGTTTTAAAGTAATAAAAAATAATAATTGTAAATTGATTTAATTTTTAATTTTTCTTATTTTTAGTATTTAACTTTTTTATTAGAGTTTCAATTTAATTGATCTATTTAATATATAAGATATATGAATAAAATTATGGTGAGAAAAAAGTTATTGAGTATAATAAAAATAATAAGAAAATAAATGGTATACAGTGATTTTATTAGAGGAAAACTGAAAATCTCCCCCACTAGTCAACATAAAGCCATCCAAAAAGTATTGTAAAACTTTGGATTGTTAATAAACATCTTCTAGTTTATCATAAAATATTCATGGATTAAAGAAATGATGCCTATTTGACCCATGAATATCCAATCTTAATAAATTTAAAAAAAAATTGGGATAAAAAAAGGGTTATTATTATTTTACCAGTTAATTTTTTTGTGATATATTACTTTTTCTCCCTTAATATTTTAATTTTTTTATCATTTTACTACCAAGACTAGTAAAAATAATAGAATTATAATAAAAGTCTATTTTATCCTAAACTGAATAAGTACAATTTAATCCTCTAACTTTAAAAAATACAACAATAATTATGTATAAAGAGATTGTGCTTTTATCAATCGATTATTTTAAATATCCAAAATAATCAGTTGATAAAATTGTAAATAATGAATACCATGACTATTTTCCACATTCATCTTTCGTTTTTTTTTTCATGTGTGTTACATTTTCGTAATTAATATGTAATATAAAGCATAATAATTGGAGATCAATGCGGTTGGTTAATTTATGTTTTTCTTGAAATTAACTTTCATATATTTTTAACAATTTTGTTGACAGCTCATTGCAAGGACTCGAACTTGAATTCAAAAGACTTCAAGGTAGCGAATTAGCAATTAAATTAACCTCCATATGTCTCATAAAAATCAATTTGCGATGTCCCCTCTCAATCGTGAAGCAATTGATCAAGATTGATGTATGTTGTTTGCATGGAATGAGTAGGGTAGTTTTTGGAGGTCATAACTTGAGGTATAGGTGTCCGTTTTTAGAAGTGTAACATACAATTTCAAAGCTTGCAACAAGAAGAACCAAACCCAGAACCATTTGTGCTGTTCTGCCCAATGGTTGAACTAAAAATTTCACTTCTTTCCTAGTCATTTTTTAGTTTTAAGATATTTTCCTGTTTTTCCTTTTTCTTTTAGGATTTTTATCTTTTTCTCTAGATTTTGGATTTAGGTGCTTTTTGTTTTGTTTTTCTTATTTAAACTAGTAAAATTTTATAATAAATAATATTTTAGATTTTCCAAATTTGATAAATTCGGGATATTTAAGGTTACTATATAAAGGAGGTCTAAAACCCTAGTTTTGCTAATTCAAATCTATTTAGTAAACTTCATTATTCAGAAACATTTATTTCATTTATCTTTCAACCTATAACGTTTCCGTTTCATCAAAGATGAGCAAGATTTTAAATATGCAGATATGTTGAGAATAGTTTTTGAGTTGAGGATTCTTTTAGTATTATGGTGCCGCTGCTTTTAATCAGTCTCATTCGTTGTGAAATGACAATTGATAGGGCTCGGTAAATATAACTTTTAAAATTAATATTTGATGAAATAATATATCCTTAACAATCAATCCATCAATCGTGTCAATTATTGTGCCAAGGGCAAATTGTATGATATAATTGAAGCTATAGTTCTTGAGAGTTTGAGATGAGGCTGTAAATGAAAAAGTAAAAAAGCAAATGTAAAACTAACCAAATTAGGTAGATAACATAGAGCATCATGAATTATTAAGAAATATTAATTGAAACACATATAATTGTATATAATACAAGAGAGAAGACAAGGAACACTGCGTAAAATACACGTGAATCAGCCAGTAAAAAAATAAAGAAAAATTAAAGTGAAAATATCACAAGCACAATGCGTATATAATTAATCTTCCAGTATAATGCCAAACGTACTTTATGAAAGTTCCCGACACATGAAATCCAACGACGATGAAACAATATGACGCAGCATGGTAATTTACGGATTAGAAGTTGACTGAGTTGGCATAGCAATTTCCGCAAGATGAGGGAAAAAAGGCCGTTCAGGAAGATTTGGCAGCTCAGGCTTTGGAATCTCTGGAAATTCAGGTAGTTCTGGTAACTCAGGTTTTGGAAACTCTGGTAGCTCAGGTTGTGGAATTTCTGGCACTTCAAGTTTCTTTGGTAACTTAGGTTCTGGAATTTCAGGCAATTCAGGGACTTTTGGGAGCTCAGGTTTTGGAATCTCGGGTAACTCGGGTTTTGATAGTGGTGGCAATTCAACTTTAGGCAATTCAGGTTTCAACAATGGTGGTAATTCAAACTTAGGCAATTCGGGCTTAGGTATCTCTGGCAACGCTGTCTCGAGGAGAAGTCTAGCACCTACTGCATTAATATTGTTGCACATTAACGAGAAAGTAATAAGTAGAAGTGTTAAGAAAAAAGATGGAAAAGATTTATAAGCCATAGTTTGAGATGAGGATGCGCAATAGGGTTATATCAATCAATTGAAAGAACTAATGCACGTGCTTTTGTGCATGACTGCATGAGTTTTCATGTGAATGGCCTTTTATCGATATGTGAGAAGTGGAGAAAAGGTGTTTTTCAGTTAAGGTTTGGTATGACAAAGAGAATGAAGCAAAAAAAATAAAAAATAAATAAAATTCAATCCTGTTAATTAGTTCAACTTCTCACCTGCATTACTTGCATGAATAAACATGATGAAATTAAAAGTTTCTTGCCAACCACTTTGTAGATACGCATGGTTATATTTTGTGACTTTCTTGCCTAGATTTTTTTCTTTTTTTTTTTCACAGACTTTTAGAATTTATATTCAAAGCCATACTCTAAGGGACGGATACGTACATTTTTAAGAAGAATAATATATTATTATTTGTTTTATTATTTTTGGACAGTAATATATCATTTTATTGTTCAACAGTTAAACATGCAACTAATATATTCCAAATTATTTGTGCATGTTTTCTTGTTATGGTTATTAATTAAGCAAGCACTCTCTCTAGCCTGACATGCATGCAATACTTCACGTATAACCAATTCCAAGATTGAGTGCAAGCTAACCCGACTATCATTTGTTTTTTATTCTATTCCAAAAAATTTCCTTTTTTCTTGTAAATACTTCATCTAGTTTTTAATTTTTTTTAAATTAATAAAACTCAATTAGTAATTTGTTATTTCTTTTGTTTGACAATCTTATTTTCACTCTACACACAAAATTAAAAAAGTTTTATTGATGATGAATTTTTTAATGTCATTTATTGACTTAAATTATACATATTGTAAAGGGAAAATGACACCTACAACCCAAATATTTGGAAAAAACGATCGTAAAGACCCCCAAGTTTTCAAAAGGGACATCAAAATCATTTTTAACAATAATACCCTTTGAATTCAGTAATATGAAAGTTAACTTTGAAGTTTTTTAATTAACAAAATTAAATATAAATAATATATTCTATCTAGTAGACTGATAATATTAAATTATTTTTAATATTTAAAATAATATTAAATTTTAAATTATTGCGTTTATTTTAACAATATACTTTGTATTTATTATAGAAATTTTAAATAAATCTTTGGGTTAAATAGATTTTAAAATTAATAAAATATCTCCCTATTAATAATCATACAATTATTTTTTATAATATTCAAAATTATTTTGATTTTAATATATTAATTTTAATATTAATTTTCTATTTACTATTAAAATTAATTTAATATAATAAATTAGGTCTAATAGATTGCAAAATATAAAAATATTTTTAAATATCAAAATTATTTTAAAATGTATGTATTATTACATTTATTTTAATGCCATATTTCCATTTATTATAAAATTTTGTGGTCAATTTTTTGGATTTATATAATCAAAGGGTATTATAGCAAAAGAGGATTTTGGTGTCCCTTATTGAAAATTTGAGGATCTTTGCTGACTATTTTCCCAAACCTTAATGGTGCAGATGACCTTTGCTTATTTTAAATTATAATTTGAAAGGAATTTTATGTAAAATAATTTTTAATTAATTAGAAATAGGAAAAGAACAATATATTATTATGAATTTATGCAATTTATTTTGGTTCGATAGGCCGAATTGACAGGTAAAAAATTAAAAACAAACGAGTTAATAATGAATGCAAGTAATTTATTGAATAAAACTTAAGTGTGTTTAATTATTATTTGTCTTTAAATGTAATTTTAAATAAAGTAGGGTTTTATAGGAATAAAGAAGGGGTGCGAATAACTTCACTCTAATTTCTATTGAACATTATACAATAAACTTACAGCATGTACGAGTACTAGGAAGTGCATCGGAATGATGTGATCTCAAATTTTTTGGGAAAATATGCTCTTTAAAAGCATATATGTTTATTTAATTGTAATAAATAATTTTTTTGATTAATAAAATAAATGAGGTATTTTATTCAAATATCTTAATTGCATTAATATTTGTATTAAAGTCCATTTAATCATATTATATGTATTTATGTGATCACCATATGGATTCAAAGAAGATATAAATACAAGTTATCTTATGATTAAATAAATTTAGTTCGCAGTTGATAAATAAAGTTGGGCACTTTATTTAGGTATAGACTGTAATAAATTCATTGAATGATTTGTCTTAATCATATATGAATTTATTGATGTAGTACGACTACATTGAACAAGATCACATATGAGATTTAATTAACTTTGTAATAACTGTCAGACTTATTAAATCTCATAGGCGTTGATTTTACTATAATCTTAATCTTGAGTTAATTATGATTTCATGATTGTAATTGTTATTCCATTTGAGTTACTAATGGGTACAACACATCCTTGTGGTCAAGATTACCCGGTATCTTGGTGGGAGCAATTATGAGTATTGGAGTTATGGATTAACAATATAGAATTTGTACAACACATCTCTTGATGGGTTTTCGGCACTTGATCATAGAATTCTCTGGCCAGAGTGTGTCAACATATTTAGTATGTTGAAAATGATCATTAGAGAAAACCAGTAAGGATCAATGAATAAGATGTTATTAAATTGATTGGACAGTTGAGATCAATTTAATTAACGATGTGGTACAAAGGATTGTGCAGTAAAGAAATCAATGTAGCTTGGGACGAATTATTATTCTAGCATACAATTATGGAAGTTAGTTCCAATCTTTTAGTTGAGTAGATTTGGAATTAAATAATTGGGCTAGTTTAATTACAGGCCTAATTATTGTAGCCACTATTGTATGTTCCCAAATGATCCCCAGGTTAGCTTATTTAATTTATTGCACCACTACTGGACTAATAAGTAAGATAACTAGCTATTTGGGTCAAAAGCCTAAATATATCATTTAGTGGGAGGCTCCATTTAATTAACTTTTGTGTAAGGGGCCTTATGTTATTTTACAAGGTGGGTCCCCTATTGAAAAAGAAAATAACGTGGGTTTTGGTTTTTAATTATTTGGAGCCTAGGGTTTTCACTAAAGGGTAATATAAAAGACTTATTTTCTCTAAAGAAAAAAAGAGCAGCCACTTTATACAGATCAGAAAAAAAGATTTTTCTCTCTATTGTTGAGAGAAAAATTTTCTCGTGCTAGTTGCTTTGGTATTGATAAAGGCGCCCACACGTCAAGTGCGGATCGAACCTGAGTCATAACCTGGAAGATCATTGGTGACAGTTCGTGATCTAACAAGCGTGGTGGTGACGGATCGTGATCAAACAGGAGTGGTGGTGACGGATCGTGATCTAGGAGCCTAAATCACTCCAGCGGAAAAAGCCAAATCGGGTTTTCAAGGTACGATTTCTAGATTATAAATTTTTATATATTATATGAGAGCGATCTTCAAAAGGTTTTATAAAAAATTTAAAAACCTAATTTTTCCCCAACAAAATTAACATTTCCGAAGCAGAAGATAATGTTAGTTGAAATCTGGCAATCTATTTAAAGACTCAATGTCTCATTATCCGACCATACACGAACATGGCGATTGGAGATTTGATTCAGACGTACGACATCCAGAAAATGCCTGGTTAGGTCGTTAGTACGTTAAGTGATACATGTACGCTGCACATGTTACAACTCAAAACAAATATCCTAAGGTGGTGTTTGGTTGGGAGTAGAGAATGTAGAAGAGGAAAGTAATTTAAATTCTCTTTTTATTTCCATTGCTTGGTTTGACAAAATATATAAGAATTTAATTTCCATTAGAATTTAATATCCATTAGAATTTAATAGCCATCATAATGTAGAATTTGAATTTTACACTAAGTAGTGAAGAATTTAAATTCTTCTTATATTAGAAACTAAAGTTTCCAAAATTACCCTTCAACTTTTTAACTTATTTAATGCCACTGATAATTATTATTTATAATTTTATTTTATTGATTTAATATTATAAATGGACCTCCACCGGAAAGTCGCCGGACCATCGCCGGACATCGCTGGAAGGTCCCAGACCTCCGCCGAAACTCGCCGGAAGGTTGCTGGACCACTGTCGGACCTCGCCGGATGGTTGTCGGACCAACGTCAGACTTCGTCGGAAGTTGCTAGACCTTCGCCGCCGGCCACCGGACCGCCATTTTATTATATATATATATATATATATATATATATATATATAGTTTAATATTTAAGGTAAATGATAAATTTGTCTAAAGAGAAAAATTATAATTCATTTTCTTATCAAATTTTATATCAAACCAAACAACAAAATCTAATTTCACTACTCTTCTCCATTCCTTTCTTTTCCCTTCCTCTCCATTCCACTCTTTTCCTCTCCTCCATTTTCTTCAAACCAAACATGACCTAAAACGACAAATACCATTGTGTGCTGTTTTGATAACTCAAAATGGCATGAACTTGTCTCATATTAGATTTATCAAGGGTAGCCCTGGAATTTTTTTTCTTTTTTCTTTTATAAATATCAGTAAGATTTTAATTGTAATATATCGGTGTATTAAAAAGAAATGGCACGAGCTTGCCACATGGGCCAAGATAGCTCAAAGGCTATTAAGATGTTTGGTTTTGGCTGAAAACATTTGGGTTTGTTGCAACAAATCTAGAAATGGCTAACTAGTGGAAGATTCCAAAAGGTCATTGTGGGAGCCATGCTTGACTTGAATAAATAAAAAGAGAGTGGAAGAAAAGAAATGAGGAGATGGGAAAGAAATAAGAAGAAAAGAGATGAATTTCATGTTAAACTATACGATGAAATTTTAGAATGATTATTTTTTCCTCTCATTTTCTTTTCTCCTCTCTCCTTTTCATTCATTTTCTCTTCTCTTGTTTCTTCCAACTAAACATGGACTTAAAAGATAATTTTTATGTTATGTTAGGATATATATTTTTGGGGAATGGCCAATATGGAGAATTGCCGTAATAATAGTGAAACTTTGTTCTATAAAGAAATGTGTTTACAACTCTGTATGTAGAAAGAAAATAATAGTAATAGGTAAACTATAGAAAAATAATGTGTACTTTAAGGCATGTTACAAATGTCGCTTTTCTTAATACGTTATTTGTTCCTTCAATTAAGCAATGCACATAGATTAAGAAAATACGCCTCTAGGATACAATTAATGAGAGCAAACCTAATAACTCTTGAATGTCACAACCTGCCAAAAGTCAATATATTATTCCTGCAGTAAGGATTATATTGGATATTTGATGCATAAAATAAGTATTATATGATGAAATTTTTTTTAAGAAAGAGGGCTAAGAAAAGACTGTTATGATCATTATTTTATGGACTAAACAAGACTTGTTTGTAGATATAATTGTACCCTTCCATTTGGATTGTCATCTTTTACGATATCCCTTCATTCATGGCCACTGGATCAAAATTTGACTTTAATCAATGGTCCAATTTGAACTATTACCATTTCAAATGAAATGTTACCGTGAAATGATGCATTCTGAAATGAAATGATATCTCTTCTATAAGGCACCGTTAATTGAACATGTCGTTACAATAAGATATCATTTATTTTGAAATTGTTCTAGCATGTCTTTCATGAGAAAGCAGGCTACTCAAGGTAAACTAGAATAATTTGTTTTTATTTTCAATTCTATTATTTCATTTTTTGTTTTTGTTTTTTTTAAATTTTATGTTAGTTTGTGATTTTTTTCTGTTTAAAAATTATCAGTTATTCACCCAAAGATTACCTTGTTATAAAAAATATAACAAAAATTCATACTCGTTTAATTTTGTACTTAATCTTTACAATGTGTATCAATCGTTTACCAAAAAGTTAAAATTAACCTAATAAAATTACCATTATAATTTGTGTTTGATTCTATTTTATCATTTTGTGAATACAATGTTGTCTCTTTAGTGGAGGTTGACATGCATTATAAGCAAGGGTGTAAAATTGAATAAATTCAAATTTTTATAGTATTTTTTATATCAGTGTAATTTTTGGAAGAGTCGGACTATTAGCACCCCTCCAAAATTCTTTTGAAACTCCTTTTTCAATTATATTCCATTTAATGCCAAAGGTACCATTTGTTTTTAAAATAAACACTATTTTCATTTATAAATCTTACAATTTCTAATAATTTTCTCACTCTTTCAATCTTAATAATTGCATTCCTCTCTTCAAACTTTCTTTATTATTTAATTTCTAAAAAAAGATCTAAAAGAAAAAGTAAGAAAAACCTTATAAAATATTGAATATTTTATGGGTCCAATACAATTTTTATCGTACATATAAATTTTGGGTGCAATAATTAGTTTGAGAATCCTTAAAAAATTATTTGTAGTGATATAAAATTTTATTTAATATATTTTCTCACAATGTTGTATCCTAATTTTGTTGCTACATATATTACAAGAGTATTATTTTGGCTTAAAAATTTACTTCTTAAATTTAGATTATTTTAATGATTAAAAAAATTTATAGATTGCTTCTTAAATTCATATTATTTTAATGATTACAAAAATTTATATTGTGCAAGCAAAATGAAATTGAAGAGAGAAAGAAAATATAAATGGGATTAATTCTATTTATATTTGTCCTTAAATGTAATTATAATATCACGGGAGTTTTATAAGATCAATGAAGGGGTGCCAATAGTCCAACTCTTTTTGGAATGGTTAATAATTTTCCTTTCTTTAAAAAAACAAATTGTGTGAGTTTGTGATTGATAACATATTTGGTCATTAATTGGGGGTCTCATTTGATTGGATTTGCTTAATCAAGTTGAATAAGTACATAGTTTATACAACCCAACAAAATTATTAAACGAAAATACTAATAACTACCATTATATCTATAAATTTCGTTGCAATATTTTTTTCGCCACTAAGACACAAATATTATGTTAACAATTAAAAAAGAAGACATAAATATCATCTCACATCTCTTTCCCTTCATTCATAATATTGTGAATTAAAACATAGCAAACATAACTTACAAAATCCCTAGATCCACCATACTGCCGACACTCCCAAAACTTCTCCCATCACTGTTGTCACTATTTTCGACTAGCCACTATCATCATCTCCCTTCACCAAGATCTGGACTCTTTTGCTGTCATCTGCACTGTCACTGGTAGCTTATCTACTCTTCTTCACAGTAATGACCCCTCTGTCCTTTAATTGCCTTCCATAATCTATTTCTTGTGTTGAATTTTTTATTCTTTCGTTGCAACTTTTATCATTGTTTCTATAATCTATTTCTTGTGTTGAATTTTTTATTCTTTTGTTGCAACTTTTATCGTTGTTTCTATAATCTATTGCTTGTGTTGATTTTTTTATTCTTTCGTTGCAACTTTTATTATTGTTTTTAAATTGTGCTGATCTCACCTAAAACAAAAGCTGGACTATCTTTTTTTTTTTTTTTTTTTTCCATTTTATGTGCTTTGACTATTGGGATTTGTAAATGATGACCATAAAGACTCACATGTAGCAATCACCTAGGGAATTAAAAATTATAGATTTTGATACAAACAATATTTTGCCTATGATGATGTTAGAGTGGGGCTGAAAAAAAAAAAAACAATAGCCCACATATCCCAAAATGATAAGCTTTAGTATTCCTTGGAAGAATGCTAAAAAAAAAAAAGCAATAGCCCACATATATATGTATATGTGTGTGTGCAAGATTTATTCTTGATTACTGTAATGTAGTGTTAATTAATTAATTAACTAATTATTAATCTAGTGTTAATTAATTAATTAACCAATTATTCTCCTCCATAGGAATATGATATGTACAATTGATTTAGTATTTCCAATTTTTTTGTAATTTTTTTTTTATTTTTTAAAAACTTAAGAACATTCATGCTTATTAGTTTTATGTAGTTGTCCCAAGAACGTGATCATATAATTTTCCTACTAATTAGAAATAAAATTTTAATTCTTATATAAGATTTTGATTAGATGTGCGTTGTCACACTTGTTATAGTGTGCAAAAAATGTGTATCAATTTTGCATTGAAAGATTTTTATTGTCGCCCTACAACCCCATCAATAAAATGATAACAAACATATCGTTGCAGATGATATCAGCCCTCGTCCTATGTAAACTAACAACTACAAAATAAAAAATAACGCATTGATTGTTTTCTTGCAACTTTTATTGTAGGACTTCTCATAATTGACGAGTGGATTAAGCCACAGACTAATGACAATAAACTAGGCAATAATAATGAAAAAATTGCAGCCAATTCTGGATATGTTGTGTTTCCTTTTTCAAGTATTTAGATCATCACAGTTGCTCTCCATACACGTTGATAATAATTAAATAATTATTTTATATCAAAATGCACTAAAAGACAAAGGGAAATAATTGAAATATGATATAAAAACATCGCAAAAAATGGACCTACATTTTATTCAATTATATGGAGTTTTAATAATCAATAACTTAGCATGTGACATTGCTTGCAACATTGTCCATTTTTGTTCGGCTGTGCCAGGCTTGTGGTCTTATCTATTTGCTTGAATTTATCATTCTTGGAATTTCAGAATAATTTATTTTTGTCATGGATGGTTGTAGCTTATAAGGCATTGACATTATAATTATCATACCAATTGTGAAATATTAATTATTTATTAGAAGCTATTACAACTTTAGAAATTGTATCTAATGGGTGTTAATTTGTTGTAGCTTCCAAGATATGTATTGCAATATTATCTTTCTTTAAGAAATGACTAATTCCTAGATGGCAGGTGAGACAACAATTTTTTTAAACTTTTAATAAATTTTAATTAAGTGGATTGGCCGTATGCAATCTAGAAGAGTGATATTTAAAGACTTTTATTTATCTTGTTAATTCGTTATCCAATTTAAATTTTGAGAGAATTAGGATTTGAAAATAGGTACACACACACACGCACACATACATATATATATGTATATGTATAATCAAATTGCCACCATCAATGGTTGGTATGACACTATGACTCATCCATAAATATATATGGAGTATCAGTTTTTTTTATAAATGTCTCTCCAATTTATAGGCGGAGCATCAATTGTTGATCAACTAGAGGACATTCCAGCGATTTAGGATTTGATTAGGATTACATGTAAGTGAAATGTTTTCAAATTAAAATCATGGGTTATTTTTAATTTATAAGTGTTGAATCTGGTTCTCAACTTAGCTACCGTGAAGACCAGGTCCCCCCAAGATTTCTAACCAAGATTAATCAAGATGCTATCTTCAATATAAGATCAATTGCAGAGATTTAACTAAACCCAACAAAACTCTCATCAATTGGATTAACACAAATATAGAAACTAAGAGACCAATCAAGAAAACACTCAACCGAAAACCAGAACACAAGATTAACGTGGTTCAGCCATCAATGGCTTACATCCACGGGTGAATTCCTCAGGCAGCCTTTATTGAATGATTCAAGAAGTTAGTTTTACAGAGACTTTATGAACAAGAACAAGCAACAAGCTTCCTCTCTCTGATTACACTCAGTCTCTCTTTTTCTCGATTGGTCCATAACCAGCAGCTCTGCAGCTTATATATCAGTCACGTTAATAGCTTCATCCAATCCCAGATTGCACAGCTATCTCACACGTGTCCATGAGTCTGTTATTTACCGAACTTTAGCTTAAGTCAAGAGCACGTGAAATGCTCGTGATTTCACTTAAATGAAACGACTCATGTGTTGCCGTTTAGCTTACGAACTGGACTGTGCTTCTCACGTGAGTTACTTGAATTGCTGAACAAAGCTCAAACGCTGTCGTTTGCTGGCCAAAGTGTTTGTATTCATTTCCTTAGCCAACAATACTCCACCTTGAATCAAACACCCTGCACTGATACATTCACCAGTTAATTCATATCAGGTCTTACAGATACCAACTAAGTCCAAGCATTTCTTGAACTTAGTTGCAGGAACCACTTTTGTGAGCATGTCAGCGGGATTATCATCAGTATGTACTTTGACCATCTTGATGACCCCCCTGGAGACTTCATTTCTTATAAAGTGAAGTTTGATATCAATGTGCTTGGTCTTCTCATGGTGAGCAGGGTTCTTACACAAATGCAATGCACTAGAGCTGTCACAGAAGATGGGTACATACTCTTGTTTTAAGCCGAGCTCAGTGATTAAGCCCTTAAGCCAAATGGCCTCCTTTGCAGCTTCAGTGGCAGCTGTGAATTCTGCTTCTGTTGTGGAAAGGGCCACTACATGCTGCAGGTTTGCTTTCCAATTTATCAGGCAGCCATTCAACATAAACAAGTATCCTGTGAGTGACCTTCTCCTGTCCAGATCTCCTGCATAGTCAGAATCTACATAGCCCCACAACCCTTCTTCTGTTCCAGAGTTCTTTCCATAAACTAGACCAACATTCAAGGTACCCTTTAGATACCTCAGTATCCATTTCACCCCTTTCCAGTGTTCTTTGCCTGGAGATGCCATGTATCTACTGACAACACTCACAACATGTGAGATGTCAAGCCTAGTCAGCACCATGGCATACATAAGGCATCCTACTGCCTTTGCATATGGAATATTGGCCATCTCAAGTCTTTCTTCTTCAGACTTTGGACAATATAGATTGCAAAGTTTGAAGTGTGCTGCTAAGGGGCCTTGTACAGGTTTTGAATCCCCCATATCAAAGGTCTCCAGTATCTTCTTCAAGTATTTCTCTTGAGACAGAAATACCAGCCCCTCACTTCTGTTCCTCTTTATATCAACTCCCAATATCCTTTTAGCACTTCCTAAATCCTTCATGTCAAATGCAGTCCCAAGTAATGTCTTCAAAGCATCTATTTCAGACCTTTCTTCACAAGCAATCAACATATCATCTACATAGAGCAGTAGATAGATACGCTTCCCATGACTTAGCTGTTTAAAGTAGACACAGCAGTCATAATTGCACCTCTGAAATCCATGAGTGGTTATAAACTCATTAAATTTGAGGTACCATTGCCTGGGAGATTGCTTCAGGCCATAGAGGGATTTCTTCAGCAAGCATACATAGTCTCTTCTGTCAGGAGCTTCATATCCTTCTGGTTGACTCATAAAAATTTCTTCCTGAAGGTTTCCATGCAAAAAAGCAGTCTTCACATCAAGCTGTTCCAGCTCCAGATTCTGTGTTGCTGTTATAGCCATCAGCACCCTTATTGAAGCACGCCTTACTACAGGGGAGAAAACTTCCTTAAAATCAACACCCTCCATCTGAGTGTACCCTTTTGCAACTAACCTAGCCTTAAACCTCCTTGGTTCAGCTGCTGTCATTCCCTCTTTGATTCTATATATCCACTTGCACCCAACAATCCTTCTGTTCTTAGGTCTTTTAACTAATTCCCAGGTACCATTCTTGTACAGTGAAGTCATTTCATCATCCATAGATTTCCTCCATTCCTTTGCATACTGACAGTTAATGGCTTCCTTGAAATTCTGTGGTTCTTCAGCATTTATCTCATGTGCAGAATGTAATGCAAAAGCAATCAGATCAGCATAGCCATATCTTTTGGGTGCTTTACTTTGTCTCTTCTGTCTATCTCTTGTCAACTGATAGTCCCTTACTTGTGATTGAGTTGATCCAGCTTCTTGAGATGACTCTTGCCCACCTGTATCATCAGCACTTCCAGCTGATTCTGTATCATTATTCTGATTCAGGTTTCCAGGTGACTCCACCTCAAAAACTTCCTTATTGATTTGTTCAGCTCTCTCACTGTTTATCTGAAGGTTGTCCACTGCTGCTTCTTCATTGAACTTGACATCTCTACTTACTATGCACCTGGGTGGAGAGAGATCAGTACACCAAAGCTTGTAACCTTTGGTTCCCTCTGGATACCCAATGAACACACATTTCAGTGCTCTGGGTGCTAGTTTTCCTTGGCTTATGTGAGCATAAGCCTGACAGCCAAACACCTTAAGGTCTTTATAGTTGGCCTGTTTGCCATACCAAAGCTCAAAAGGTGTCTTGAATTCAATGGCAGTAGAGGGACTCAGATTCACCAGGTAGCAAGCTGTGTTGAGAATCTCAGCCCACAAAGTCTTAGGTAGCTTAGCCTGAATCATCATGCACCTCACCTTATCCATGAGAGTCCTATTCATCCTCTCAGCTAAGCCATTCTGCTGGGGTGTCATTCTCACAGTCTTGTGTCTTGCAATACTTTCCTTTGCACAAAATTCATCAAACACTTGGTTGCAAAACTCCAATCCATTATCAGTCCTCAATTTCTTCACTGTTTTTCCAGTCTGTTTTTCAACCAAAGCCTTCCAGTTCTTGAATTTTTCAAACACCTCTTCCTTACTCTTGAGCACATAAATCCAGACTCTTCTTGAGAAATCATCAATTATAGACAGAAAATATCTAGCACCTCCCATTGATACTATTTGTGCAGGTCCCCACAAGTCTGAGTGTATGTATTCCAGTATGCTTCTAGTAGTGTGAGTTGATGACTTAAAGCTGGTTTTTGTAGATTTCCCTAGGACACAATCTTCACAAAACACCATCTCTCCAACTGTATCACTACCTAACAGCCCCTATTTTGACAACTCTTTAAGGCCTCTCACACTCATGTGTCCAAGTCTTAAGTGCCATAGCCTAATTTTGCCAACACTAGAGCTAGATGATACTGACACCATCCCTGTTACAGTTGTCCCTTCTAACACATAAAGGCCATTCTTCCTGACTCCTTTCAACAAGACCAATGATCCTTTTATAACACTCATAATTCCCTGCTGGACCTTAACAACACACCCTATCTGACTGGTTCATCTCGCGAGCCACGGATAAATGTCACCCTTTCTTCCAAACCATAAAGAAATGAAGGAAAATGGAGTGGACAGCAGAATGTGAGGAGGCATTTGGGCAGCTGAAGGAATATCTTGCCAGTGCCCCATTACTATCGACTCCGAGAGAGGGTGACGAATTGTATTTGTACTTAGCTGTCTCCAAATGGGCTACCAGCTCGGTATTAGTCAGAGAAGATGAGGGAAAGCAATACCCCGTGTACTACACTAGCAAGGCCCTAGTGGATGCAGAAACTAGATATCCACAAATGGAGAAATGAGTGTTGGCTTTAATAACGGCAGCACGCAAGCTCAGACCATATTTTCAGGCCCACCCGATAATAGTGATGACCGACCAACCTCTTCGGCAAACGCTCCTAAAACTAGATGCATCTGGTCGGTTAGTAAAATGGTCTGTAGAGCTAAGTGAATTCGACCTATCTTACAGATCTCGAGGAGCAATCAAGGCCCAAGCCTTGGCCGATTTTATGGTTGACTGTATAAAACTAGGGGAAGGAGTTCAGGAGGAACAACCAGTCGAACCAGAGAAACCAGAGGGGGTGTGGCTGGTAATGGTTGATGGATCACGTAGTGAACAAGGGTCTGGAGCAGGAGTTGTAATACGGAGCCCAAAAGGGACCGAGATTTCCTATGTAGTAAAGTTCAAATTCCAACTCACGAATAATCAAGCAGAATATGAAGCCTTCATTATCGGGCTCGGGCTGGCACACGCATTACGAGCAGAAAGGGTAGAAATCCGAGCAGACTCCTAGTTAGTCTGTAATCAGCTCAACGAACAATTCTAAGCGAGGGAAGAGAAGATGGAGCTTTATTTGAAGAAGGCAAAACAGATGATTAGGCTCTTCTAAGAGGTAGAAATAAAGCAGATATCCCGGACAGAGAATTACCGAATAGATATGTTGGCTAGAATGGCCGCAATTGCGGATCCAAAGTTACCTAAGTCGGTTCTATTGGAAGTAAGGGCATCGCCAAGTATAGGGGAGGAGGTAGAATTAATGCAAGTGAACACTGAAAAATCCTGGATGGACCCAATTCTCTCATACATCCGCGATGACATTTTACCAGAGAATAGGAAGTAAGCAAGAAAGTTGAAATGTCGGGCGGCAAGATATATGCTACTCGATGGAGTACTTTACTGCCGAGGATTCACTTTACCCCTCTTGAAATGTTTGGATGACGAGAAAGCAAACTATGTGCTGAGGGAAATTCATGAAGGAATATGCGGCAACCACTCGGGGGCAAGGACTATAGCATTCAAGGCACTTCGGCAAGGATACTTTTGACCGACTATGCACCAGGATGCGAAGAGAATGGCAAAAAACTGTAAAATCTGCCAAAGCTTTCCGGAGGTTCCTGCTCAGCCCCGAGAAAGGCTAACCACTATGTCATCCCTATGGCCTTTTGCCCAGTGGGGAATTGACCTGATTGGCCCATTACCCAAAGGCCGAGGAGCTGCAACACATGCAATTGTAGCTATAGATTACTTCACTAAATGGGTAAAAGTGGGAGTCTTCAGTCAAATCACAGAAAGAAAGACAACGGATTTCATCTGCAGATACGGGATCTCCTATGCCATCATAACAAACAATGGGAGGCAATTTGACAACCACAATTTCAGAGAATTTTGCCAAAACTTGGGTGTAGATTTGAAGTTTTGTACCCAGGCACACCCCCAGACAAATGGGTAGGTAGAAGCAGCCAACAAAGTAATAAAGAAACTCCTGAAAATCAGGCTGGGAGAGAAGAAGGGAGCTTGGGTTGACGAGCTACCAGGAGTGTTATGGGCCAACCGGACAACCCATAAAATTATCACGGGAGAAACCCCGTTTGCCTTAGCTTTCGGTCATGAGGCAGTAATCCCAGTAGAAATTGGGGTGGGAACACATCAACAAAGTATTTCAACGAGGAACAAAATAACGAGCAGATCTGCATGAGTCTGGACCTATTGGAGGAGAAAAGAGAAGGGGCTCTGCAGAAAGTGGCCCAATGCCAACAAAGAATCATGCGCTACTACAACAAGAATGTACGAATGAGGCAATTCCGAGCAGGAGATTAGGTACTTAGAAAAGTGAACCAAAACACAAGCGATCCTAACCATGACGTTCTTGGCCCGAAATGGGAGGGCTCGTACAGGGTAGTGCGAATAACTAGCCCAGGAGCTTACAAGCTGGCTTACCCAGATGGACGAGAGGTAAAGAGGTCGTGGAATGCTGAGCACTTGAAGAAATACTTCCAGTAAGCAAAGCACCTTACCAAGTTTTTATTCCAAGAAGCTATTTCTGCTAAATGTTTGATGAATTGTGGACCATGCATGTATTTCGCCTTTTGTAATCCATGCAAAGTTCAATAAAGATGAATTCAGCATAAAACTCCATTGTTAGACAAAATTTTACTAAGGCAAATGATAACTCTAGGAAATGAGAGTTATCACATTAATTCTAGACTTGAATTAAGGTCACTTAGAGAACAAATAAGGTGTTTTTATTACATTTTGGATACCTTTCGCATAAACATTCATTTTAGTTGAATTTTAATAAGTTTTTATTGAATCATAGTAATTTGTGCTAAAAACATGTTTAAATTGTAGGTTTTAAATTCGTGAGAGGATGTTGAGGCATTAGGTGTTCATCTTGTAGGGTAGAGAGATTAAAGGTTATAATGCCATACCATAAATATATGAGCAACTGGTCATTGTTAGTAGATTTAAAGGTATGAGATTTCCAACATGCGATAGCTGCGGATGCAGATTTATTTTACCCATTGCTGCAGCACTTATTGTAATAACTGGTACTAATTCGGTAAACAACAGTCACCCTATTAGGAGAGTTTGATCATTCAACTACTATATTCTCAATTGAATCTTACACACATTCAACTCAGTTTATTTCATTACAGTATTGTTTTATTTTCATCTCTCACAATTATTAGTTACATAGAATTATTCGATAATTATTTATTTCGGTCCTTAATTGATTGGCATTATTGTGATTTGCTTTAGCATTTTGAGTAACATCAATTCTTGTGGAGACGATCTTCAATACTCATCACTTTATTACTTGTTGTGTATACTTGCACATTGGCATTGATAATAACTGCTTATAGAATTCCATCAACAGCAAACAACTGCCTATTCCTGCTCGGTTGCCAAAAAGACCAGCAGGCAAATTCTACAAAATTTTACTAAGGCAAATGAGTATCTATTCCTGCTCGGTCGCCTAAAGGACCAGCAAACAAATCATACAAAATTTTACTAAGGCAAACAAGCGCCTATTCTTGCTTGGTCACCTAAAGGACCAGCAGGCAAATTCTATAAAATTTTACTAAAGCAAACGAGTGCCTATTCTTGCTCGGTCGCCTAAAGGACCAGCAGTCAAATTCTATAAAATTTTACTAAGGCAAACATGTGCCAATTCCTTCTCGATCGTCCAAAGGACTAGTAAGCAAAAGTCTATGAAATCGTTAAAGTAAGGGATCGCCTATTTCTCCTCGACCACTCAAAGACAAGCAGACATATCTTTCAAGGTAATTTGCAGAAAAAACCCATAAACATAATCATGGCAAAAAAGCAGCTGGAAAGCATCAAAAGTTTATAAACGCTCAAGCGGTTGCAAATAAACAAAAATTCAAAATGTATATAGAAAGCAAGTTTAGGGATTGTGGGGTTTAGCAGCCTCCGTAGAAGAAGGATCAACAATCTCAGAAGGAGAAGGATCATCAACTTCTGGAGGAGCAGATGTTGACCCTTGTCCTGCTCCCAAAGCATGATCCCCTGCTTCCTTCTCCTGCCCCCCACCTAAAGGAGCCTCGACCTGATCCTGGTCCCCCTGGTCCTTATCCCCCTGATCTGACTCAGCCATATGCTTCTGCACTCCCGCCTCTAGCTTGCTCATGTTGAGCTCTGGATTTTCTTCCTTAAGCACAAACATGATGCACTTATAGTTAAAGGCGAGTCCAGAGTTATCTTTTGCATCCAGCTGGTTGTCCACCTTAGCAGCTTTGCCCTTCAGCTTGGCAACCTGCTCATCCAAGGACTTGATTTGTTCCTCGTAGGCCGTCTTCAAAGTATCTCGATCACTTTGTGTAGCCTGGAGATCAGACTTCAAGTCACCCAACTCGCTCTCGAGCTTGGAAGAGTTGGACTCAGCAACGGTCACCTTCTCCTCCAAGTCTATGATCTGCTTATGCAAATTGAGCAGCTTCTCCTTCAAACGATCAACAGACTCAGCCTTTTTCTTCAAGTCCTGGTTGTCCGCTTAAAGCCTCCTCTCATGGCGTGTGGACCTGTTCTTACAGCAAGAAACCAAAGTAGCCAGCTTAAAATAGACCCCCTGAACAGAACTAACCAATTCACTAAGATTCATGTTCTCAATATCCTTGACCATTTTGGGTCCCACTGACTTGCCATAGTCCCTCTGGTAAGGGGTCAAATAGGCACCTTGGTCCCGAGGCGGAAGATGAGAGGATCGATCTCTAGATTGAGCGCTGACCTTAGGACTCTTGTCGCAAACCTTTTCCCCGCCATTCTTTCGAGGTGGAGGAGGGGGCAAACCAGGAGCAGGAGCCTTAGAAGAACTAACGTTGGCTCTCTTCAAGGGAGGAGGGGGATTGCTGGAGCTACCTGATCCCTGAGCACGTTTCTTCGACATAGTATTAAGGATCTTGTTATCTATCCCGACAGTTGCGTCCATTAGGCGAGACCCAACAAGATTTGTTGACGACAGGAGATCGTAGCAGGTAGATGCGTTCACCAGAGCAGTTTCCACCTTGAGCAGCGAATCATCGTCAAGTCTCTTGAGTAGGCCCCACGAGTCTGAAAGAACAAACAAGGTTAAAAAGCCAAATAAGTGACAACCGGAGATGTAAAGTGTACAGAAAAATAAATGACCTGGGGTGACAAAACGCGTTGGAAGGTGAATATCACCACCAAGCGAATGGTGCGCTAGACACCAATTTCCCCTAGCAAAGAAAAATTTGTTCTTCCAATTTTTACACGAGAAGGGAAAGCCAGTGATAGGTTTCCTCTTCGCAGAACTTGACATGAAGTAGTACCAGCCTGCTTCCTTTGGGCTGCTCCTCAGCTGGTACAAATGTTTTACCTCCTTGAGGGAAGGCTCCCCGACCCCACACCTTTTCCATAGCACAAACAAGGCCGAAAGAACCCTCCACCCGTTCGGGTGAAACTGACCTGGAGCTAGATGCATGCCACCCAATATCCTAGCGAAATAAGGTTGAAGGGGTAACCGAGCCCCTAACTTAAAGCTCTCTAGATACAGTATTACATACCCCTTAGGAGGCCGACTGGGAACATCACTTTTCCCAGGGATAGCAAGGAGGACGTCCTCATGGATGTTATAAAGGTTCCTAAGCTTTAATAGGTCAGTGTGGGTAGTGGCACAAGTAATATAGTCAATGGGGTAAGCATCTGCCTCCATTCTATGACCGAGGTTTTTCCTTTCAGAGGGTCTGCTCGGCTCGGAACTGCTCTCCTCACCATCACCCTCTTCCTCAGGGACCCCAGCCCCCTCAGGACTATGGTTTTCACCAAAACCCGATGCTTGGCCCCCACGGTTTCCCATAGGCTCAAAATCAGGGGAAGGCAAAATGACCCTGGGACGAGGGTACTCAGGGGTATCCCTATTATAGGAGGGGCCTACACTACTAGAAGGGTATGGAGGATCAGTGGGTCTTAACAGGTTCGGGTACGAATCCTCTACCTCTTCATCACTCTCGTCTACAATTAATTTTCCTCTTCGATTTGACATAGCAAAATCTTAAAAGGAAAAGCACAATAAATCCAAGTATATTGGTACAAAAGGAACAATGCAGAATCCAAGCAACAACAACCAGAGAAGAGGTTAAAGGCGATACCTGGAATAAATCGACACTAGTGGCGTGGCTGTGACAGAGAAAGAGCCCAGCAAAAGGAAGCCTCCGGTGCAGAAAGTACGATTAAAGGCCAAAGAAGGAGTTGGCTTATGGTGGAACGATAGATAACGAAATGCAATG